>WSYH01010465.1:457-23145 GCA_036426205.1 Ascaphus truei | reverse complement strand
TGGAGAAATGGACTGGGGAAGTAAGTTAGCCCTTAAACAGGGATAGGAGTTTGTTGTTTTCATATGTTTTGCTGTGTTAAAAGGGACATTCGCAATAAAGCCTTATTTTAATTTCACCTTAAAAACGGTCTCCATTGCATACCTCTGCACACATCTCTTACCTATGGTGCCAGAAGTGGGATTCGAACCCACACCTCCAAACAGAGACCAGAATTAAAGGGATACACATCCAGGCATGAAATCTAAACTGCACTGAAGAAAGCCACAAAACCACAGATGGACTCTTTTCCCCAATCACAAGAGGAGAGAGAGAGAGACTGCGGAAGCAGGTAAACCTTACTTGCCTTTCACAATAATGTGTAATATGGTTGTTGAAAAAGGGGCTTTGCCTTGCAGCCGTAGTCAGGGTTCAAGAAGTGAGTTAGGCTCCAGAGGAGCTAGGCTTTGTTTATTGTTTTCTTTTTTTTTTTAAATTGCGCTGAAGCAGTGAATACAGACAGTGACCCACGAGCGGTACTGATTCTGGAAGTAAAGGCTGCCACACTGCATAGGACTACCAGCTGTGAATGGAGTATATGCAGAAAAGTGTGAATATTCATGCAAGACTGTGCTGAAGCAGGGAAACTTTTACAGACGGTGACCGACACAAGGTCAATTACAGACTCTGCAAAACTAGGGAAGAAAATGTGTTCCTGGTGTAAAGAACCCCACCGCCCGAAGCAGTGTCCCTTCAGGCCTTATTCAGACGATGAGAGTGAATGCATACACATGATTGCTAATGTTTTAAAACTTACCAAAGGAAAGAAAAATAAAATGTCTACAGAGATGCCTGTGAGAGCTACGACCTCTACACGCAGGATATGCCCACCTGTAGGACTACCAAAACGTTGGGTTCTAGCAAAAACAGTGGCAACAGCTGCAATAGCGCTTCCTGAGGTCAGGAAGAAAAATACACCCGATAGCCCCAAAATGGAGGACAAGATACAGCGTTCCTGTAATGAACCCTACCCCACAGAAGAGTGGCCCTTCCAGTCTGATGAGGAGGAAGACATCTCTTATGGGGAACCCAAACCGAGTCACACCCACAAAACACCCCAAGAATGGTGGGGGTGCCTGAACTCGGCACGGACAGAAAAGACCGCTCTCTATGATGACGAATATGATCAGCAGGAGACAGAGCGGGAGCAGCAGATCACCCAATATTTCTGTCAGCTAAAGCAACTGCAAGAAAAGCCTGGCGTATATAATGAAGCTGCTGAAGTTTCAAATAAAGACGGAGACCCCAGTATTCCTGATGGGACGGAGTCATCCAAATCAAAAAGGAAGAAAAAGAAAAGCGGTTCTTCACTTACCGTGGAAGGAACAGACACGTCCGCAGATCCCGCGGAGAGAAAGGGGGTCCGAGATACCCTGCAGCCTAGAGAAAATGGAGAATTCGTCCCGCGGATGACCGAATATCCAGAGGGCCCAAGGCAGAAGTCGTGTACCCCAAAGAAGTGTCTGTCTGCTAATAGTGAGAAACCCTCAATCAACCATACCAGGGAAGCAGAGCCAGAACCAATGAGTGTCAATCCCTTGACCAGCCCTGAAAATTGTCAGGCGTGACTGTGATCGGCTCCGGGAACAATTGAAACTTGAGAGGGAAGATGATGCTACAGAAGACAGTTCTCGCAATGTACTCTGAATCTGGAACAGAATTGGACGATCTCAAGTCTGAGCTAGATGCTGCAAACATTACTAATGCCACCATGGTGGAAAAGCAGAGCCAATCCGATAAAAAGATGGCTAAGCTGAAGCGGAAGTATGAAGAGGCACTGAAGGAGATTACAGTCTTTCAGCAAGAGGTTCACAGTCTTCGCCTAGAACTAAATGCCTCACAACAAGAGGTCAACAGTGTCCGGACAGAGGTGGACGTATCCCAGAAGGAGGTTCATACACTCCACACAGCACTGGATGCCTCACACCATGAGATCACAAAACTGGAAGTCTCCAAAAAGGAACATCACAGTCTCACTGAGGAGCTGGACAATTCTAAAAAAAACTATTGTCAATCTTGATACAGATCTCAAAGTCTCTCAGAAGGAGCTTCAGACCCTCAACCTAGAGAAAGGAAGTGAGGAAGTCTCACGCCAGGAGACAGTCAGTCTCCAAGCAGAGGTGCGAAAATGGAAGGCAGACTACAAGGAGGCCCAGAATATTACAGAGACTGGAAAAAGAGAACATTTAAGACTAAAAAAAGAAAATTCTGAGTTGACTGACCACGTCAATGGAAAGAATGAAAAGCTCCTCGAGTTTGAAAAAATAAAGACATTTCTGGAAGGTGAAAAGGTTGAAGCAGAGCACCGACTGAAGAACCAACTACAAGGTCTGCATACGCACCTCCAGAATACCGAGGAGAAGCAGCGAACTCTGCAGGAAGAAAATCTGCAGGCTGCTAAAGAGGTACAAGCGCTGCAGGAACGTCTGAAAACCCAGTGCGCCCCCACAGAGCAGTATGAGGAGCTAAGGACCACGCTGCATGTCACCAGAGCCTCACTGAAGGCGGAGCTTAGAGATCAGGTGACTCTGTATGAGCGGGAGCAGGAGAAGGCCCAGAAACTGGAGCAAGAGCTGGAGAGACAGAGAGTCTGTTCCATCCCCTTGAGTCAGTACACCAAGGAGAAATGCAAAACATACAGGACACCTACAAGCTCATATTGAACCCCCAAAATAACCACAACATACAGCTAAACCCCGTTATAACGCGCCTCGCTATACCGCGATTCGGTTATAACGCGGTTTTCCCGTGGCTCCCGTTTTTAAAAAAAAAAATTTTTTTTTTTTGCACACTGCACACACTGACTGCACACACACTGCTCATTGCTCACACTGCACACACACTGCTCATTGCACACACTGACACACTGCACACACACTGCACACTGCACACACACTGCTCATTGCTCACACTGCACACACTGACACACTGCACACACACTGCTCATTGCTCACACTGCACACACACTGCTCACACTGACACACACTGCTCATTGCTCACACTGCATACACTGACACACTGCTCATTGCTCACGACTGCACACAACTGACCACTGCTCATGCTCACACTGCCCACATCACTGCTCATTGCTCACACTGCACACCTGACACACTGCTCATTCTACACTGCACACACTGCACACACTGCTCACACTGCACATTGCTCACATGCACACTGCACACACACTGCTCATTGCTCACACTGACTCGTTGCTCACTGACTGCACACTGCACACACACTGCTCACACTGCCACACACTGCACACACTGCTCACACTGCTCATTGCTCACACACTGCTCACACTGACAACACTGCTCATTGCTCACACTGCACCACTGCACACACACTGCTCACACTGACACACACTGCAACACACCACTGCACACAGCCCTCACAATACACTCACTGTCAGCAGCCACCCCCCCTCACATGTCAGCAGCCCACCCCCCACCACCCCCCCACCCTCACATCATCTAACTCCATTTCAGCATCCCAACCCCCCCCCCCCTCCCTCTTGCAGGCAGCAGCAGCAGCAAGCAGCAGCAGATCTGGCTGGGAGGACACAGACACACGTTGCCACGCACCGCAAAACCAGGAGGCTGGGAGGAAGAGGGAGGGGGGCTGAAAGGGAGGGGGGCTGAGAGGGAGGGGGGCTGAGAGGGAGAGGGAGGGGGGCAGGTCTCTGTTTTGGGGTCACCCCTGTGCCCTGGCTGGGAGTGAGGGGGGCAGGTCTCTATGGGGGATCCACCCTCCCTGTGAGGGGCAGATGAGGCTGGACAGAGGCAGCCCCGTCCACTCCCAGAATGCTTTGCTACTAGCAGCATCTGGCTCCGGTCCCAGCTTTCCTCCTGGGGGCTCCGTCTCCATTTTGCAGCCTCTGCAGCGTTGTACTTGTGACCGTGAGTACAACGTGCGGCTGACATGTAACCCACCCTCCTGCACCCAGAGAGGGGCACTGCCCTGCGGGGGCATACCTCGGGGGTGGGGGGGGAGGGGTGGAGGGGAGTTGAGAGGGAGGGAGGGGGCTGAGAGGGAGAGGGAGGAGGGATGAATCGCCGCCATTTTTTAAAAACTTTTTATTTATTTATTTATTTAATTAACTCCCTCCCTCCCGATCAGGCGCGCGGCGGCCA
This sequence comes from Ascaphus truei, assembly GCA_036426205.1. NCBI lineage: Eukaryota > Metazoa > Chordata > Amphibia > Anura > Ascaphidae > Ascaphus > Ascaphus truei. Next base: position 18,975 of record WSYH01010465.1, on the reverse strand, counting down.
TTTTTAAAAAAAAAAATTAGCGCGACCCCGTTACTAACGCGGTGGTCTCGGGGTGGACCCCGAGGACCGCGTTATAACGGGGTTTAGCTGTATATATAAGCGTATAAGTGTCACAGAGGAGTGCTAATGAGCATGGCAATATATATTTAAAACCAGAGACAGAACAGGAAACAGACAGAGCTCAGTGCACATCCAATGACACCTATACACGGTACAGTGCCTAAATATATAAATATAGATATCAAGGAGAAAACAGACGCAGCGGCAACCTTGATGACAAAAATTACAGAGCTCCAGAATATGAAGGAGACACTGATACAAACTCAGAGAAAGCAAAGTGCGCAGATAAATTCCCTAAGAGACTTGCAAGATGCACTCAAAAAACAGGAATCTCTCACGGATGAGATTACAGTACTACAAGGACAAGTATTGACCCTGACCAAGCGTCAGTGTCCCACAGCCACGAAAACCCAAAGAAATAAAGGGTACAGTGAGAGCTGGGAACACCGCTCACCTAAAAAACAAGGTTGCAAAGTCTAAACCACCTAAGCAAGCACTAGCTAAACCTTCAGTGGCCCAACAGGCAACACAAAAAGGTATACGTGCCGAATCAAAACCAGAAAAATCCTTAGCTGGTGAAGCTGAGAAGATAGGACGTTCTCTGGAAAGGGAGGTGGAAGTGCAACTCAATCCCAAAGAAGCTGAACTGGCGACTCTGTTGAGTGGAGGAAATGCAGAAAGATAGCTTCAAGGGCAGAAAACTCAAACGGCTAGTGCTAACTCCTCTACAACTGTCGTCATACAGTTGATCTACAAAAAGAAGAGCACCCAATGCAAGGGAAATCTCATGACCACGCACTCAGAAAGAAGACGATACTTGGGAAAAGTCCTCCTCGAGCGACGGAGGAGTGCTGAGCTCAAGCACCTTCAGGAGGAGACACAAATAAACTGGAGAAAGAGCTCCAATCCCAGCGGGACTGAGGGTTCTCTTCCTCCATCCACTCATTTAAGTCACAGAAAGATCTCGAATGAGAGTGGAAGGATGGGGTTTGGCCGTGGCAAGCCCGAGCTTCCCACAAACAGGGGAGGTATGTAACAGGGGACTTATCCCTGTTCAAAAATGTGCCTCTAATCCAGCAGTGTGGTGGTTAACTGCTGGTAGATAATTAACCAACACCACCTGGCTGATTAGAGGTGTCAGAAAAGCCTGCCTCTGAGACAGGAAGGGAGATTTTCCTCAGTACACAAGGGTGCTGACAAGAGGAAAGAGGTCTTGATCAGAAACCCTCTGCTGAGATCAAGACACCCAAAGACCTATATTCCTGGACACAAGGGACCCAGGAACCTACCAGAGACTGACATGAAGGGACACCTGCTTTAAGGTATCTCTTGAGACTTTGGGGAATAGGGTGGTAATGGGATTATCCCTCCAAGCCTGGAGAATGGGACTGGGGAAGTACGTTACCCCTTAAACAGGGATAGGCGTTTGTTGTTTTCATATGTTTTGCTGTGTTAAAAGGGACAAGCGCAATAAAGCCTTATTTTAATTTCACCTTAAAAACGGTCCCCATTGCATACCTCTGCACACATCTCTTACAGTTACAATCTCAAATAGGAGATTCCATCCGTAACAATACTGCTGGGTGGGAATCCAAACCACTGAACGATATTGGTGTCGCTGCACGACATTATGCAAAACTGTTTCTAACAGGCAGAAAAATCTAAATCCCTAAAAACAACAGTTAATGGCTCTGCAGGTCCGTAACTTGCGGGATCAAACGAACCAAGGTCCTCCTGGGCAAAATCAAAACTCAGACCAGTATGAGGGAGGGTATGGGAGAGGGGGTAACGGACGGGAATGAGGACGGGGCAAGCACAGCAGGTCTCCTACCAGAGTCTGCAATTATTGCCAACAACCCGGTCACTGAAGAAGCGAGTGCCCTTACCGTACTGGCCAGGCGATGGAAACACCGATCCCGAAACACTCTCTCCCTCCATTCCCACTTCCCCAGCAGCAGTTTCAAAACCAGCAGTACTAGGAATGTGACTTGATCGATCGCCCGTGGCTTCCCGTTGAGCAAGACTGTCCTTATGTCTCCTGTACTATTAACGGCTCCACGGTTCACTGCCAAAGCTGCGTCAATTTATGCCCCTTGGGCCACTGCGATGTTTATACCCACCGCCCAGTCTCTGATCACCGATTTTAGTGATCTAGCTCAAAATTCTGCCCCATATTGTGAATTGGAATCATGGAGACTGGCAGGGTGTCTGCTACACCGTGATGGACTCTGGCGCTCTCCGGGCGGCTGCCTGGTGGCGCCAGAGATCCTTTTACCGCACCTTGCTAGAGCTAGCCATGGTATGTCTCACTCTGGCAAAGGAGCAATGGTTGCAGAGATTAGAAAATGTTGGTATGCCCCAAGGTTAACTGCTCTAGCACAATAATATTGTAAGACACGCCCAATTTGTCAGGTACACAATGTGGGCAAAGCAGTCACACCCAGACAGGCTGCACACCCCCCACTGTGGTAAACTTGCACATTGATTTTATGCAAATGCCTATATGTTGTAAATATGAATATGTTCTTGTTGTCCTGGACATTTTCTCTGGCTGGACTGAAGACTAGCCATGCAGACACGCAGACACAATGACAGTGCGCAAAAGACTTTTAAGAGATTGAATCCAAAGGTTGGGAATTCCCTTGACCATAAATAGTGACAGGGGAACTATTTTCACCGGAATTATTATGACACAACTTTGTGAAGTATTAAAAATACAGCAAAAATGTCACTGTGTATATCAGCCGCAGAGCGCAGGCGCAGGGGAAAGACAGAATGGTATTCTCAAAAAGAAACTTGCCCCATTTTGTTCAGAGACTAATATGAAGCGGCCCGATGCACTTCCCCTTGTTCTTATGAACACGCGCTCAACAGGACTGTTTTCTCATGACATTTTAATGGGGACCTCCCCATTGGTTACGGTCGCAGTCGGCGCTTCTTGGAGAGTAGATCGCGAACACCGCCTAGAAAACCAGCAAAAGGCGATGACGTTGAGCGTACATTGTAAGGGCACTGAAGAGGTTCCATTATACCAACAAAGAGGTTTATCATGTCCGCAAATAAACTTGTTTTATTACATTCTGTACATTAATTATTTTCTAGAGCAGGCAATTCAATCATCGAGTTAATCCGAGGACAACACCAGCGCACATCCTAATACCTGGATGGAAACCCAACATCTAAAGGGACCCAAATAAAATGATCTTCCAAATGATATGCTGTAATGCATTAAGCACATCCATGCTATCTCGCAAATAAGGGGGCAGTGCTGAAGTGAGGGGAGATAGAAAAGTGTCAATGTAAATTTGAGGTAATGGAACCAATGCCAGACACAATGGGGAGGCCTGGGGGGTCCTGCAGGGACTTGTGGATTTTGGGGATGAGGTATAGTATGGGAATATGTGGAGATGTACTGTAAGTGTATTGGAACTCTTAACGACAGAATGCCTGTTGATTTAGCTTCAACAAGATGATCCGTAAGAATAAATATCTTAACGTTGGATCTCTATGTAAACGTTGACAGGAAATAGTATCCCCTAGTGACAGTGTTGCTTCTTCTAGATAGTCGGTTTGATTTTGCCACTATGTACCACCTCCTTTGCCAGCTCGGCGGATTATCGAATTCCCATCATCATTAAGTTCTTTCAGAAAATAGACTTGGGTCTTAATTCATTATGTGAAATACATTTAACTATCACTGTCCCCAAATAGACTCATTAAGTCCTGTAAAGTTCCCCCTTCTCTTCTAACAGGGACTCCCGTCCTCTCATCGACTAACCTTATCACATCTTTAAGGGTCTTTTCTTCTAGTTCCAAATCATTAATACTTTCTGGAGGGATAGACATAGCATGTTGTTCTCCCAATATTGTATCACCCAAAAGTCACTTGGAAGGAATTAGAGCCAACTGCAGAATACACTTAATAATTACACTTACGGGTATAGGAACAGGGGATAATGTCCAGAAAGGTGCAAAGCACCAGAAGATTGTCTTTTAAAATGTAGTCCTTTTGCAAGGGCACAAATTGCCAGCCCCAATCCTTCAGTGAATGTGCAAAGTCTTTTCTGGTCCGTTGCGGTTAATCAAATAACCGCCAGCAATCACAGTGTCCTAACGCAGAGTTTTGTCCTTGGTTCCGATGTAATAAGACTCTTTGCATTCCAGGAATGTGCTACTGCTCTTCTCCGCTCACATGATAGAATGAAAAACGAAAGACAATGGGATTTGGAAGCCTATCGCCAACATACCCACCCAATCCCCCTTGTGGGAAAGTAATCATTCCCCAATCACCTACTTGCCCACAGTTTGGAGAGTGGGCACTAGGAATTTCCTGTTCACACAGAGCATGTGCGACAACGCCATCTTGCTACTTAGCATATGTGCACTCCCCTCTCTACCTGGCCCCTCTCGGGCTGGACGGGGGAAACTCAGGGTGTGAGTTAGCACACATGGTCACCAGGATTTCCTATTTAGCATCCATCTGGCCAATTCACATCCCCCTTACTCCGGGTCTTTTGATATGCCACTTCCAGAGAGACTTACAGGCATGGGCCCAGCAGGCTAGCTTTGAAGCTTGCATAGGCAAGTGACCCAGCTCATAGGTGTCAAAACCTTTGGTTCTTGTATGCATAACATTTGTTCCTTAATGCATTACAAAGGCAGGCAGAAACAATAGCATCCTGCCTGTACATTTTAAAACTGCAAACGAAAGGCACTTCATCAAAAATATATGTTTCCCTTATGACAAAAGTTATATTTTAATATGTGGTGATGCTTGGGGGTTACACTGAGGCTGCACAACCAAAAATCAAATCAGGTGCTTGCTCACTCCGTTCCTAAATTAGCAGTCTTAATGGAACAGCCCCCGTTATTCAGCACTGCAGGTAGGGACAAGCCTGCAAAAAGGGGACAACAATGCATAGAGGGGAGAATGGTACATGGGAACAGCATATAAAATGAACCCCTTCATCCCCAATACGAAATAGTGCTAACCAGCTGAGTACATTGCCTTTATTAATGCACTGATTACCCCCATTTTCGCCACATCTCCCCCACTCAAAGCAAAAGGTTTGCCTTGGCCACCTCCTCTGGTGGTTGGGCTGACCGGAGGGTTTTTGAAGTCATTAGGAATTGGGTATTGTCCTGCCGGGAGTGGCCATCAGCATTCCCATTCTCACTGCCTTTCTCCCCCACCTGGCTGAGCACAGGCCCAATGCCAAAGTCTGAGGCATCAGTCTGCACCAAAAACGTCTTGGAATAATCTGGAGCAGCCAGAATGGTTGCACTGGCCACTGCAGTCTTCAAAGCCTGAAATGCTCTTTCATAGGCTGGAGACCAGACTACCAGCACAGACAGTCGCTTCTGGGTCAAATCAGTCAGAGGGTCAGTCCCACTAATGGGCTGTGAGGTAACCTGCCTACAGTAACTAGGGGGCCCTAGAGAAATCAGACGTCTGCCACGCACCCTGTGCCCTAGAGGCAATACCTCTGCCCTCTCTACTGAACACTGAGTGGGTATAATAGCAAGCCCCGTCTCCCTAACCCTGGCTAGCACTGCTGCTACCTGTCCTGCATACAAACCCCAGATCTGCCTGAAGCCAACTATCTTCTCCCGGTATGTCCCTACATACCTCTGCACTCTCTCTAGTGCCCTCCTGACCAGGTGGTGGGAGGTAGCCAGAGCATTCCTCATCCTGCATGGCACCCTGAAACACTCACAGAGGCCATTCTGAAGGCTGAAGACTGACCTCCCCTTTGCCTTCCTCTCTACACTGTCTTCCACCTCTGCTGATACTCCATAGGTATTCTTATGCAGAGGATGCAGATCACCTGGAAGCACAGGCTGATCCATACTATGTGCCCTGCCCAGCTTGTCTGGGAACAGAACCCTAGGCTGCTCTACCCTAGCCCTGGCTTCTGCCCCTGCGTGCCTACCTCCCCAGGCCCCTAGCTCAACTAGGACCCCCCTAGGAAACCATATCCTACTAAAAAGAAGGCCGCATGCCGGAGCTACTTCTGAAACATGGTCCCATCCTGGTGGTAAAGGTTCAGGAGGTGGCGTCAAGCACCGGCCCGTGTGGTTTCGAGCGCCGAGGCGCACTCGCCTGATGGGTGGTGCTGTCGGTCCACTAAGATCCCCCGTGGGCTTGCTGCTTCCAGGAAGCATCTGGCTTCTTCTCCGTCTTGCCGTCCCCATGGACTGATGCCCCGGCATTCCCGGTTGAGTCCCTCCGGACTACCTGGTATTAGTGCGGGCGCGATGCGAGCTGGCTCGGGTGGGGCGCGTATAGTGAGCGATCGGGGGATAGGTGGGGTTACTGGCGTGGCGATCGTTTTGGCTTTGCGGATGTTGGTGTCGGCGCGTTCGGTCCTAGGGTTGGCGTTCCTCGGTGCGGTTCACGTGGGGGCCGGGTGGTGGGGTCTGGTGGGGAGCGGGGTGGGTGGGGCGGCTGGTCGTAGGCTGGCTGGTGGCAGCGGGCGGTAGGGCGGGTGTCCGTGGTTGTGCTGGTTGGAGTGGGGGGTGGTGTGGGGGTTTGTTCGGGTGGGGGGGGGTGTACGGGCGGAGCCCATGAACATAATCACACCACTACGCCTCTGGCTGGCAGGCGTCCCAGGGGTGGCCAAAGTCTGCCACTGGCCCTTGCTGCACTATGGGCCAGAAGTAAGGCTGCAACAGCTGGGTTCTCATGTGGAGTGACCCCCTGATGCCCATGAGCGGACAGGGGAAGGCTACCTGAACACGTGCTGTCTACCCTCCGGGTCCCACTAACCGTCTTCAACTGTCCAGACCCTGGCAACCCGGTTACACAACCTGGCTCCCTACCCCCAGAGGCCGCGGTTTGCCACAGCCAGTGGTCGACCCCCCTTTCCACGGACTCGGGACGCCCGCAGTCCCATACCTGTCTAGCTGGGGTCAGCTTTCACCGCATCCCTATCTGCTGTCCCTATTCTAACCACCCCCCCTTAGTCTCTAAGTCAGGATAACAGGGACAGGTAAAAGGGAACAGTAAGTCAGTCACTGGTCGCGACTCAGTAGTCTGGCTTACCTGTCTGGTCTCCGCAGAGGCCACTGGAACCGTTGGTCCCAAATGCAGGGGGACAGAGGTTGATTCTGCTGTGATTCCTGATGACAGGCTCTTAGGAAGAGCGACAGCAACAGCAGGCAATTCCGCAGCAACCACACAGATCACAGTGCTCCAGGTTATTGCTAAGGCGCACTCAGCAGTTTTCCCTGGCAAAACCCCCACCTCCCTCATGCCATGATTGGCAACCCATCCAAAATGATCTGGGCACCACCGGTTAAAGCGAATGAAGCCCTCCATCAGGCATGGTTCTTTGCACCCCGGTGCCCGGGAGCAAATCTTCTGGCCGCACCAGAATAACAGCAGCACCCAAATCTGGCAAGCTCCCTGCTTGCCGGTCACCAAAGGTAACCCTCTGTGGGTGCCTGCTCAGGACATCAGCAGGCTGCATCTCGACTGATGCACTTGGACATCCTCTGCTCACTGCTGCTGGCTCCGAGGTGACAAAAGCAGCATCTGCCTGGGACATCCCTCTTGGTTGTGGCTCCATGGCTGTGCTCTGTTCCTCTGTGTGGGCCAGCCCAATCTGGGTTACTGGCCCTGCAGCTTGTGAACGTTGCCCCTGATGGGGTCCCCCAGACCGCTCACGGTCCGGGCAATGTGGCCGGATGTGGCCCACCTTGTGGCAATGATAGCACTGTCTCTTAAGCTGGAACTCCCCAGTGTCATGATAGAGGGGGTTTGGCCCGGGATTAAAGGGGTTACACCACATTTGGCCACCCCCTACTCTCACTTGGGAAGCAAGGGGTTAACTGGACTGAGGTCCAGTAATGGGTTTTTACCTTGCTTCAGTATCCAAATGTTTATTCCCCTGTGTAAATGTAATGTCTCAGCCTGGTGTTTGCACTCACACATACACTAGGGTTGATGCGGGAGGGAAGGGGTTAATGGGGAAAGAGTGAAAAGCAGAGATTCATTTTTAAAGGGACGAATCCTGTATTTTAAAAATGTGTTAAAGTGATTTCTTGGAACTACGGTCGGGAGTGGTCTCAGAGAGTTGAAATTTGGCCAATATGTAGGGTCACTGTAAGCTTTAAAAACTGGAAGATTTCAACCCATTGGACCCCCCAGAACGGAACTTATTAATATGTGTAGATATTAAAGTGTATATGGGATTTTGGATCTGCTCTGACAATGCAGACTCCATCTGCTATGCTAAATAGGGCAGGAAGGGCATCCTGAAGAATTAGCATAGCCCTGTGATCAAAAAGTTAACTGCCCTAATTGTTTACACTAGGGGCATGAACAAAGGAGCTGAGTGTTTTTAAGTGTTGTACTTCACACTTCCAAAGGAAGCCAAAATCTACTTCAAAGAGATTTTCCCAGCCAACTCGGCGCCTAGGGTTAAGAGTACAGGGCTGAAATGGTATATAAGTCAGAGTTCCCCCTTACTCAAATGTCTTCATGTGTCTTCATGATCTTCATGTATTGCTATGATGTCTTCATCTGAACCTGAATTATGGAAGAAATGGTCCATCCTGTATCCTGATGGCTTTTCTTGTCCAAACCTTTAAGTAAGTGTCATATTTTGTCTGTTATTTGTATATCTTGTTGTGTTCACCTTTTTCAAGGAATAAATTATATTTTATCATATCTAAGCCTCGTTCAGTTCAACCCAGTTATATTTTGGTGTGTATTATTAATAGCCTGTTTCAAAGCTACCATCACACCAAGTATAGGGCGTGTTGCTGCCCACTGTATGTTTGGGAGTCCACTGAGGTGCAGACAGGTCCCCTGTAGCCGGAATGGCTGCCTCTCTGGGGACTGATGTGTTGCTCACCAAGGCTATGCTGGTTATATATTCATTTGCTGGCTCTGCTGCTTCCACAGCAGTTACTCTGGGAACATCCTGTTCCCCGCTGACAAGGTGGGAGTGAGGGGACCTTCCAAGCGCTGTCGACAGGAGCTATACCCACTGTTCATAGCTAACCCCTTCTCCCCAGGCGGTGAGGAGTGCAATGAGTTCAGAGGTAGCAAGTCTGGTCGCCACAGCGACTGATCTATCTGCACCCCCTGGCACCACGCCACCCTTTTCCAGGTGGTCACTGACATCCTTCCCCTGTCCTTGCAGCCCTGGAGCTGGAGGGACCTCCTGCATTCCGGGCTGAGTACTGTCTGCTGCCACAGCAGCTGGTAGGGCAATCCTGCCCTCATATTCTTCTAAATCCTCCTCCAGCTGACTCTTGGAACGACCGTCTGTCATGAAGCCGTACCCCACACATCTCTCCACTATCTGCGCCCGGTTCCAGGTACAAAACCTTCCTGAGCGTGGACTCATGGTGCCACTGGGGTATGGGTCCAGAGACCAGTGAATTATCTCGTGCTTCTTTGGAAGTGTTTGTATGTTGCCACTTGTCTGAGGAGCTTGCAATCTACAAGGTCCTCACTATATTACAGAGCCCAGCAGGAAACTGCAATGTAGGCTCAATAAGTATCTCACCAGCTGCCACCAGTTTTAAACGCTTGTCATGGGAGACGCACTTAATAACACATTTATATTTTGTGGATCCCGATTGAGCACAACAAGTTGAGCAAAATAAACTGAGATTTATTCCCTTGATATGCAAACACACGACAACTGCAGAATACACTTAATAATTACACTGTCAGGGTTCTGCTCGCCACAAACCAGGGTCGGACCGCGAGGCTGAGGTGGGGTTGTAAAAGCACCGACCTGAGACCGCGCAGGCTGATCCGGATTGCGCAGTTCGTAGTCATATGTAGCAGGATCAGGATTGGAGAAGTCAGCATCGTCGTTGTACAAGCCAGGGTCAGGACAGGAGACGTCAGGATAAACATTGTCCAAGCAGGAGTTCGGCAACAGGGAGTCAGGAAAGCCCCGCTTCAGCTTAGGAGCGCGGGGGTGGCCTCTGCGCGTGCGGCGACCATGGCCCATGGTACTGGTCTCAGGAGGTGGAAGACAGACCAGATATACACACCGCCTAGCTGCACGGGTAAACCCGTGCACAGCGCAAGAGTCCTGAGCGGGCTGGGGAATCCTCTGTTTCAGCGCAGGAACCAGGACGCGGCCTCTCTAGATTAGGGAAAGAGTAGGCCCCAGGAACCAGGAAGCTGAAGATACACAGGGAAACCTCCGCTTCAGTGCAGGAATCCAGGAGGCTGAAGGACGCAGGGACGAAACCTCTGCTTCAGCACAGGAGAACAGAAGCTGAAGGACGCAGGGGATACCTCCGTATCAGCATAGGAGAACAAGCGGCTTGAAGGGAGCTGAAGGACGCAGGGCGGAACCTGGTATCAGCATAGGAGAACAAGCGGATTGAAGGAAGCTGAAGGACGCAGGGCGGAACCTGGTATCAGCATAGGAGAACAAGCGGGAGCTTGTGGCAAAACAGTAGTGACATCCAGTTAGGACTATGCTCGGCAAGGAGCATTGTGGGAAAGCAATACTTAAAGGCCAGCGGGCCAATCCCCGGCGGGGGTGTGAAGGTACTGCTCCAATGAGTGAATCCAAGGCTGGATTGCAGTGATAGATTGCACAGCTGCAGTAGATACCAGAGGGAGTGTGTATTGCTTTGGTGAGTGAATCCAGGCTGCAGCAAACATCAGGAGAGGTGCTCAAGGACTGCACAGCTCTGCAAGGTAAGGCAACCAGTAAACCGCGGAGCGGATTCCTTACATACACTTACTGGTATAGGAACAGGGGATAATGTCCATAAAGGTGCAAAGCACCAGAAGTTTGTCTTTTAAAATGTAGTTGTTTTGCAAGGGCACAAATTGCCAGCCCCAATCCTTCTGTGAATGTGCAAAGTCTTTTCTGGTCCGTTGGGGTTAATCAAATAACCCCCAGCAATCACAGTGTCCTAACGCAGAGTTTTGTCCTTGGTTCCGATGTAATAAGACTCTTTGCGTTCCAGGAATGTGCTACTGCTCTTCTCCGCTCACGTGGTAGAATGAAAAACGAAAGACAATGGGGAATAGCCTGGGTGGGATGTTTATAGGATTTGGAAGCCTATCGCCAACATACCCACCCAATCCCTCTCGTGGGAAAGTAATCATTCCCCAAACACCTACTTGCCCACAGTTTGGAGAGTGGGCAGTAGGGATTTCCTGTTCACACAGAGCATGTGCGACAACGCCATCTTGCTACTTAGCATATGTGCACTCCCCTCTGAGGCTGGAAGGGGGAAACTCAGGGTGTGAGTTAACACAGATAGTCACCAGGACTTCCTATTTAGCATCCATCTGGCCAATTCCCATCCCCCTTACTCCGGGTCTTTTGATATGCAACTTCCAGAGAGACTTACAGGCGTGGGCCCAGCAGGCTAGCTTTGAAGCTTGCATAGGCAAGTGACCCAGCTCATAGGTGTCAAAACATTTGGTTCTTGTATGCATAACATTTGTTCCTTAATGCATTACAAAGGCAGGCAGAAACAATAGCATCCTGCCTGTACATTTTAAAACTGCAACAGAAAGGCACTTCATCAAAAATATATGTTTCCCTTATGACAAAGTTATAACTACTCCTTGGGCACAGAGATAATCATTGTACATCTTTATAAGTCCTGATACCTTACCTCCCATTATCGCCACATTTTACAATCCTCCTCCCCCATACATATCAAAGCCAATAGGTTTTGTTCACTATTGGCCCACTGCCATTCTGGCGTGGTATGCGGCTATGACTTGCCGGCAGGGGGTTTTTGAAGTCATTAGGAATTGGGTATTGTCCTGCCGGGAGTGCCATCAGTCATTCCCATTCTCACTGCCTTTCTCCCCCCACCTGGCGAGCACAGGCCCATGCCAAAGCTTAGGCATCAGTCTGCAACTAAAACGTCTTGGAATAATCTGGAGCAGCCGAATGGTTGCACTGGCCACTGCAGTCTTCAAAATCCTGAAATGCCTTTCTAGGCTGAACCAGACTACCAGCACAGACAGTCGCTTCTGGAGTCAAATCAGTCAGAGGTCTCAGTCCCATAATGGGCGTGTGAGGTAACCTGCCTACAGTAACTAGGGGGCCACTAGAGAATCAGACGTCTGCCACGCACCCTGTGCCCTAGAGGCAATACCTTGCCCTCTCTACTGAACACTGATGGGTAAATAAAGCAACGCCCCGTCCCGTAACCCTGTAGCTAGTCACGCTGCTACCGTCTCCTGCAATAACAACCCCAGATCTGCCTGAAGCCCATATCTTCTCCCGGTATGTCCCTACATCCCCTCTGCACCTCTCTCTAGTGTCCCTCATGACCAGGTGGTGGGAGGTAGCCAGAAGCTATGCCTCATCCTGCATGGCACCCTGAAACAACCACAGAGGCCATTCTGAAGGCCTGAAGACTGACCTCCCCTTTGGCCTTCCTCTACACTGTCTTCCACCTCTGCTGATACTCCATTAGGTATTCTTATGCATAGGGTGCGAGATCACCTGGAAGCACAGGCTGATCATACTATTGCCTGCCCAGCTTTACTGGGAACAAATGCTTTAAAAATACGGTTATACCATAGGCATTGGACTGCCCCTGCCCCCCTGCGGCCTACCGTGCCTACCCATCCTCAAGACCCTACCCCTCCCAACTAGGGGACCCCCTAGTAAAACCCTACCTACTAAGGAGCCTGGCATTTCTCTGCTGAGCTACTTCCTGAAACATGGTCCCCCATTCCTGGTAACAGGTCAGACATCTGCACATCATCACCCACTTTACCCTCTGGCGGCAGGCGTCCCAGGGGTGGCCAAAGTCTGCCACTGCCCCTGCTGCCTCTATGGCCAGAAGTAAGGCTGCAACAGCTGGGTTCGTCATGTGAGTGACCCCCTGATGCCCACTAGCGGACAGGGGAAGGCTACCTGCAAACCGGTGCTTTTGTACTACCCTCCCCAGTCCCCCTAACCGTCCCTTCCTGTCCAGCCCTTGGCTACCCTACAAACAACTGGCTCCCTACCCCAGAGCCGGGTTCCACAGCCAGTGGTCTGACCCCCCCCCGCCCAGGACGGACGCCCGCAGTCCCATACCGTCTAAGCTGGGGTCAGTGTTCACCGCATCCCTATCTGCGTCCCTAATTCTAAACCACCCCCCCTTAGTGTCTCAAGTCAGGGATAACCAGGGACAGGTAAAAGGGAACAGTAAGTCAGTCATGGTCGCGACTCGTAGTCTGGCTTACCTGTCTGGTCTCCGCAGAGCCACTGGAAAACCGTTGTCCCAAATGCAGGGGGACAGAGGTTGATTTCTGCTGCTGTGATTCCTGAGGACAGGCTCTTAGGAATCGCAGGCAACAGCAGGCAATTCCGCAGCAACCCACCAGATCACAGGCTCCAGGTTATTGCTAAGGCGCACCTCAGCAGTTTTCCCTGTACAAACCCCCACCTCCCCTCATGCCATGATTGGCACCCATCCAAAATGATCTGGGCAACCCGGTAAGGGACTGCAGCCCTCCATCAGGCATGGTTCTTTTGCACCCCGGTGCCCGGGAGCAAATTCTTCGGCCGCACCAGAATAACAGCAGCACCCAAATCTGGCAAGCTCCCTGCTTGCCGGTCACCAAGGTAACCTCTGTGGGTGCCCTCTTCAGGACTCAGCAGGCTCTTCACTCGACTGATGCACTTGGACTCCTCTGCCACTGCTGCTGGCTCCGATGTGACAAACAGCAGTCTTCTGCCTGGGACACTCCTCTTGGTTGTGGCTCCATGGCTGTGCTCTGTTCTCTGTGTGGGCCAGCCCAATCTGGGTTACTGGCCCTGCAGCTTGTGAACGTTGCCCCTGATGGGGTCCCCAACCGCTCACGTTCGCGTGCAATGTGGCCGGATGTGGCCCACCTTGTGGCAATGTAGCACTGTCTCTTAAGCTGGAACTCCCAGTGTCATGATAGAGGGGGTTTGGCCCGGGATTAAAGGGGTTACACACCACATTTGGCCACCCCCTACTCTCACTTGGGAGCAAGGGGTTAACTGGACTGAGGTCCATTAATGGGTTTTTACTTGCTTCAGTATCCAAATGTTTATTCCCCTGGTAAATGTAATGTCTCTCCAGCCTGGGTTTGCAACTCACACATACACTAGGGTTATGCGGGAGGGAAGGGGTTTAATGGGGAAAGAGTTGAAAAGCAGAGATTCATTTTTAAAGGGACGAATCCTGATTTTAAAAATGTGTTAAGTGCATTTCTGTAACTCCGGTTCGTGGAGGTCTCAGAGAGTTGAAATTGGCCAATTGTAGGTCATCTAAGCTTTAAAAACTGGAAGATTTCAACCCATTGGGGACCCACCAGAACGGACTTATTATATGTGTAGATATTAAAGTGTAATGGGATTTTGTCTCTGCTCTGACAATGCAGACTCCATCTGCTAGTCTAAATATGGCAGGAAGGGCAATCCTGAAGAATTAGCATAGCCCATGTGATCAAAAAGTTAACTGCCCTAATTGTTTACACTAGGGCGATGACAAAGGAGCTGAGTGTTTTTTAAGTGTTGTACTTCACACTTCAAAGGAAGCCAAAATCTACTTCAAAGAGATTTTCCCAGCCAACTCGGCGCCTAGGGTTAAGAGTACAGGGCTGAAATGGTATATAAGTCAGAGTTCCCCACTTACTCAATGTCTTCATGTGTCTTCATGATCTTCATGTATTGCTTGATTTCTTCAATCTAACCTGAATTATGAGAAATGGTCCATCCTGTATCCTGATGGGTCTTTTCTTGTCCAATGACCTTTAAAAGTTCAATTTTTGTCTGTTATTGTATTGTTGTTTCACACCTTTTCAAGAATAAATATATTTTATCATTCTAAGCCTTCGTTCGTGTTTTCAACCCAGTTATTTTTGGTGTGTATCATATAATAGCCGTTTCAAAGCTACCATCACACCAGTATAGGGCGTGTTGCTGCCCACTGTATGTTTGGGAGTCCACTGAGTGCAGACAGGTCCCCGTAGCCGGAATGGCTGCCTCTCTGGGGACTGATGTTGCTCGCTCACCAGGCTATGCTGGTTATATATCATTTGCTGGCTCTGCTGCTTCCACAGCAGTTACTCTGGGAACATCCTGTTCCCCGCTGACAAGGTGGGAGTGAGGGGACCTTCCAAGCGCTGTCGACAGGAGCTATACCCACTGTTCATAGCTAACCCCTTCTCCCCAGCGGTGAGGAGTTGCAATGAGTTCAGAGGTAGCAAGTCGGTCGCCACAGCGCCTCTTAATGGAACAGCCCCTGTTATTCAGCACTGCAGGTAGGGACAACAATGCATAGAGGGGAGAATGGTACATGGGAACAGCATATAAAATGAACCCCTTCATCCCCAATACGAAATAGTGCTAACCAGCTGAGCACACTGCCTTTTATTAATGCGCTGATTACCCCCATTTTCGCCACACCACCATGCTGGACATACGGGGCAAGGTCAAAGAACACTTCCCCCTGCTAGATATACGGGGTAAGGTCAGAGAACACTTCCCCCTGCTGGACATACGGGGCAAGGTCAGAGAACACTTCCCCCTGCTGGACATACGGGGTAAGGTCAGAGAACACTTCCCCCTGCTGGACATACGGGGTAAGGTCAGAGAACACGAAACACTTCCGCCATGTTGGTACATGCGGTGTAAGTCACGAGAAGCACTTCCCCCTGCTGACAGACGGGGTAAGGTCGAGAACAATTCACTCCCCCCTGCTGGACATACGGGGTAAGGTCAGAGAACACTCCCCCTGCTGGACATACGGGGTAAGTCAGATAACACCGTTCCCCACTGCTGGAATATAGGGTAGTCAGGAACACTTCCCCCTGCTGGACATATGGGGGTTAAGGTCCGGAACACTTCCCCCTGCTGGACATACGGGTAAGGTCGAGAACACTTCCCCCTCCTGGACATACAGGGTAAGTGTCAGAGAACACTTCCGCCCTGCTGGACATACGGGGATAAGGGTCAGAGAACCTTCCCCCTGCTGGACATACAGGGTAAGGTCAGAGAACACATCCCCCTGCCTGGACAAACGGGGCAAGGTCAGAGAACACTTCCCCTGCTGGACATACAGTGGTAGGAGGTCAGAATAACACTTCCCCCTGCTGGACATACGGGGGATAAGGTCAGAGAACACTCCCCTGCTGGACATACGGGGTAAGGTCAGAGAACACTTCCCCCTGCTGAGCATACGAGGTAAGGTCAGAGAACACGTCCCCCTGCTGGACATACGGGGTAAGTTCATAGAAACACGTCCCCTGCTGGACATACGGGGTAAGGTCAGAGAACACTTCCCCCTTCTGACATGCGGGGTAGGTCAAGACACGTCCCCCTGCTGGACATACGGGTACCGGTCAGAGAACACTTCCCCCCTGGCTGGACATACGGGTAGGGTCAGAGACACTCCCCCTGCTGGACATACGGGGTAAGTTCAGAGAACACGTCCACCCCTGCTGCTACATAGGGGTAAGGTCAGAAGAACACTTCCCCCTGCTAATATACGGGGCAAGGTCCAGAGAACACTTCCCCCTGCTGGACATACGGGAAGGTCAGAGACCACACCTTCCCCCTGCTGGACATACGGGGAAGTCAGAGAACACTGTGTGCGTCCCCTGTCTGGACATACGGGATAAGGTCAGAGAACACTGTCCCCTCTGCGGGACATACAGGGAAGGTCAGAACACTTCCCCCTGCTGGAACATACAGGGTACAGGTCAGAGAACACGTCCCCCTGCTGGACATACGGGGTAAGGTCAGAGAACACTTCCCCCTGCTTGACATACCGGGTAAGGTCAAGAAACGTCCCCCTGCTGGACATACAGGGTAAGGTCAGAGAACACGTCCCCCTGCTGGACTAACAGGGTAAGGTCAGATAACACGTTCCCCCTGCTGGACATACGGGGTAAGGTCAGAGAAACTTCCCCCTGCTGGACATACGGGTAAGGTCAGAGAACTTCCCGCCTCTGACATACGGGGGTAAGGTCAGAGAACACGTCCCCCTGCTGGACTACCGGGTAAGGTCAAGAACACGTCCCCCTGCTGGACATACAGGGGTAGAGGTCAGAGAACAGTCCCCCTGCTGGACCTACGGTATAGGTCAGAGAACACTGCCCCCTGCGGACATACGGGGGTAAGGTCAAGAACACGTCCCCCTGCTGGCATTACAAAGGTAAGGTCAGAGAACCCTCCCCCTGCGGGACATACAGGTAGGGTCAGAGAACCTTCCCCCTGCTGGACATACGGGGTAAGGTCAGAGACACGTCCCCCTGCTGACTAACGGGGTAAGGTCGTTAGTCAGATAACCTGCCCCCTGCTGACGATACGGTAAGGTCAAGAACACTCCCGCCTGCTGGACATACGGGTAAGGTCAGAAAAGAAAAAATGCACGTCCCCTGCTGGACATACGGAAGTACGGGTCAAGAACCTTCCCCCTGCTGACACAGGGATGTCAAGCGTCCCCCCTGAGAGAGCATAGGTCCACTCCCTGCTGGACATACAGGGCTAGCAGAGAACACTGTCCCACCTGCTGGACATACGGGGGTAGGTCTAAACACTACTGTCCCCTGGGGCTGACCATTACAGGGGTAGTCAGATAACACTTCCCCCTGCTGTGACCATACGGGAAGGTCAGAGAACCACTTCCCGCTGGCTGGCATCGGGTATCAGCAACGTTGCGAACGGCATCAGGTAGAACACTCACTCACATAAACGTGCAAACCTTCCCCTGCTGGACATACAGGGCAAGGTCGAACCCTTCCCCCTGCTGCATACGGTTAAGGTCTAAGAGACACTTCCACCTGCTGGACCATACAGGGCAAGTTCGCAGAACACTGCCCCGCTCTGACAGTAGCAGGGGCAAGGTCAGAGAACACTTCCCCTGCTGGACATACGGTGGTAGAGTCAGACACTTCCCCTGCTGGCACATACGGGGTGCAAGGTCAGAGAACACTTCCCCGTGCTGAGCATACAGGGTAAGGTCAGAAACACTTCCGCCCCTGCTTGGACATACGGGTAAGGTCAGGAGAACACTTCCCCCTGCTGGGACAACGGGGTAAGTCAGACACACGTCCCCTGCTCGTGGACATACGGGGTAAGTCAGAACCTTCCCCCTGCTGGACATACGGGGTAAGGTCATAGAACACTCCCCCTGGTGGACATACGGGGTAAGGTCAAGAACCCGTCCCCTGTTGACCTATACAGGTAGTAAGACACGTTCCCCCCGCGGGACATACGGTGGAGTGTCACAGAATCACTTTCCCCCTGGCGTGGAGGCACACGGGTAAGCAGACCTTCCCCTGACATAGGTTACAAGTAACCGTCGGCTGAATAGGGAATGTCAGAGAACATTCCCCCCTGCTGGACATACAGTGAGTTACGGAATACTGAGTAGAAACACGTTCCCCTGCTGGACACACAGGGTAAGGTCATGAGACAACTGTCCACCTCTGGACATACGGTGTAAGGTCGCGAGAACACGTCCCCCTGCTGGAC
>WSYH01010464.1:0-23158 GCA_036426205.1 Ascaphus truei | reverse complement strand
TCCTCCTCTGGACAGAGATCAAAGTGCTGGTCTCCTCTCATACAGAGATCAAATGCAGGTCTCCTGTCAGACAGTGATACAAAGTGCAGTCTCTTCTCAGACGAGATACAAAGTGTAGGTCTCCTCTCACACAGAGATACAGAGTGCAGGTCTCTTCTGGCAGAGATACAAAGTGCAGGTCTCCTCTGGGACAGATGATACAAAGTGCAGGTCTCCTCTGGGCCAGGGATACAGAGTGCAGGTCTCCTCGGGACAGAGATACAAAGTGCAGGTTCCCTGAGACAGAGATACAAAGTGCAGGTCTCCTCTTGGACAGGATACACAGTGCAGGTCTCCTCTGGGACAGAGATACAGAGTGCAGGTCTCCTCTGGGCAGAGAGACAAGTGCAGGTCTCCTCTGGGACGAGATAACAACGTGAGGTCTCCTCGGGACAGATACACAGTGAGGTCTCCTCTGGACAGAGATACACAGTGCAGGTCTCCTCTGGGACAGAGATCAAAGTGCAGGTCTCCTCTGGGACAGTACAAACGGTCTCCTGGACAGAGATACAAAGTGCAGGTCTCCTCTGGACAGAGATACAAAGGCAGGTCTCCTCCCACTGGGACAGAGATACAAAGTGCAGGTCTCCTCTGGGACAGAGATCAACAGTGCAGGTCTCCTCTGGACAGAGATACAAGTGCAGGTCTCCTCTGGGACAGAGATACAAGTGAGGTCTCCTCTGGGACAGAGATACAAATTGGTCTCCTCTGGACAGAGATACAAATGCGCAGGTCCTCCTCTGGACAGAGATACACAGTGCAGGTCTCCTCTGGGACAGAGATACAAAGGGCGGTCTCCTCTCAGACAAGATACAAAGTGTGGCTGCGCACAACAGAGGCCTGGCGGCGCTCGTTCCTTCCGCACGCAACCTGATGGACTCCAGGCAACTCACACCAGGAAGCGCAATGGGGTCGGCCATGACGTCACTGGCAGGTTCGCCTTCATTGGCTGAACCACTGCATGGCGTGGCTAACGCTTGGCTGCCGACAAATTCTTGTCTTTTGGTAAAGGCGGTTCGTGCCTCGCGCTTTGTCGGCCCGCGCACACACGCTACTGTGCAGACTCCTCTGGACAGAGAGATACAAAGTGCAGGTCTCCTCTAGGACAGAGATACAAAGCGCAGGTCTCCTCTGGGACAGGGATAAAAGCGCAGGTTCTCCTCTGGACAGAGATACACAAACGCAGGTCTCCTCTGGGACAGTGATACAAAGTGCAGTCTCTTCTCAACAGGTACACAGTGCGTCTCCTCTGGGACAGGGATACAAAGCGCAGGTCTCCTCTCAGATAGAAATACAAAGCAGGTCTCCTCTCAGACAGTGATACAAGTGCAGGTCTCTTCTAGACAGAGATACAAAGTGTAGGTCTCCTCTGGGACAGAGATACAAAGTGTAGGTCTCCTCTCACACAAGATACACTTGCAGGTCTCCCTGGACGAGAACAAGTGAGTCTCTCTACAATACAAAGTGCTTGTCTCCGCTCAGACAGAGATACACAGGTTCTGTCCCGTCAGACAGTGAATACAATTGCAGGTCTCTTCTCAGACGAGATACAAGTTAGGTCTCCTCTCACACAGAGATACAGAGTGCAGGTCCCCTCTGGACAGAGATACAAATGTGCAGGTCTCCTCTGGGACAGAGATACAAAGTGCAGTCTCCTCTGACAGGATACAGAGTGCAGGTCTCCTCTGGGACAGAGATACAAAGTGCAGTTCTCCTCTGAGACAGAGATACAAAGTGCAGGTCTCCTCTGGGACAGGGATACACAGCGGTCTCCTCTGGGACAGAGATACGATAGGCAGGTCTCCTCTGGGACAGAGATACAAGTGCGGTCTCCTCTCTGGACGAGATACAAGTTAGGTCTCCTCTGGACAGGGATACACAGTGCAGGTCTCCTCTGGGACAGGATACACAGTGCAGGTCTCCTCTGGGACAGAGATACAAAGTGCAGGTCTCCTCTGTGACAGGGATACACTGCAGGTCTCCTCTGGGACAGAGATACAAGTGCAGGTCTCCTCTGACAAGATACAGTGCAGGTTCTCCTCTGGAAGAGATACAAAGTGCAGGTCTCCTCTGGGACAGAATCACAGTGCAGGTCTCCTCTGGGACAGAGATACAAGTGCAGGTCTCCTTGGACAGAGATACAAAGTGCAGTCTCCTCTGGGACAAGATACAAAGTGCAGGTCTCCTCTGGGACAGAGATACAAAGCGCAGGCTCCTCTGGGACGAGATCACAAGTGCAGGTCTCCTCTGGGACAGAGATACAAAGGGCAGGTCTCCTCTCAGACAGAGATACCAAAGTGTGGCTGCGCACCAACAGAGTGCCTGGCGGCGCTCGTTCCTTCATCAGCGCAACCTGATGACTCCAGGCAACTCACACCGGAAAGCGCAATGGGGTGCGGCCATGACGTCACATGGCAGGTTCGCCTTCATTGGCTAACCACTGCATGGCGTGGCTAACGCTTGGCTGCCGACAAATTCTTGTCTTTGGTAAGGCGTGTCGTGCATCGCGCTTTGTCGGCCGCGCACACACGCTGACTGACCTGCCCCATAAAGGGCTGTAATTTGTGTGCCATCACCTCACGCGCGCGCATCGCAGCCACCGGGGACGAAGCCTAACAGAGGTTCCGCCCGGCAATCAGTTTAATTGCTGTGGGAAAGAGCGCGGGCCTCTGTAACCGCGATGCATAGCAGCAGCGAGCACTGGCCCACAGGACGCCCGCGGTATGCTCTTGCACTGGCCCATGACCCACGGCCCACCGAACATTTGCCCAGTGTCCCGATGAGCCAATCCACCCCTGCTCATGGTGCTTTGTGGCTTAGCTGTGGTTAGTAAATACATAATAATATTCTCTAAAGTGAGCCCCCAGGGCCCATTGGAAAAGAACAGGAGCCAAGCAGAATATCTCAGAGAGGAAAGTCGGAGGCTGCATACCTGACCTGAAAAGTATTGTCTACTTCTGAGTTAACAACATTCATAGAAGTCAGTAATCGCTTCTTGTCAGCACATGGAAGTGTTCTGGGCTCGTGGGGCCAGCATCAGCATGGGCTAAACAATTTACTGCTGGTCCCCACTTCACAGCGAGTCCCACATGGTGTCAGGTACTAACTCCTGTTCTTCAGTCCATGTGAGGGGTGGGAGCTCTCGGACACTGCCTGCTTAAAAGGAAATTAGAAATGAAAGTGTTTTGCATGTTCATAAATGAAATAATGTGCCCTAATTCATTCAGGAAATTAACCCTAAGGCCGTTGGCATAAAATAACACAGTCAGGGGAGATTTTTTTAACAATGCAGATTGTTTTGTGCAAAGCGGGGAACTAACCATTTTATTCTATCTTTTTATAGACTTTGTGCGGAAGCAGGGGTATCCTGAAACCCGACCTGTTGGTGTTTCCTTGAGGACTGGAGTTGCCCTCCCCTGTCCTATAGCATTATCAGGATATTTAAACTGTTTTTCTGCATATCATAAAAGGGATTGTTCAATGTAAATCAGAAATGGACAACACAACCTTAGAACACATCATTAAGCCAATATGATAAGATAAAATATCTGGGGACTGGTGATAAAGACGCCAGGCTTATTTGCTCTGGACATACACTATTCAAAAGTGAATCATTAATGACCGCATACTACACCACGTCAAGGGTCATCTTGCCTAAATCAAGTTGGAGTAAGTACTGCTATACAGGTAATTTCCAAATGTGTCTTTAAATGCTTCCCTACATGTTACACTGTAAATTTTTCTATTTTTATTTATATAATTTATAAACATGTGTTACCAGGAAGTAATACATTGAGTTTACCGCTCGCTTTCACGCTCTATCATGTGTTATAGCGTTGAGTATATATTTTTCTTGTTACACATGAAAATGTGTCTAAATTCATTATTACAACATACATTCTGATTTTCTATGCTAAACTACTGTTTTTGAAGATTGTGAAACTGCTTTCATTTCAGGTCTGAATTGAATTTAGTGTTGATATATTTTGTAGCGTTACCAGGGTCTGGAATAGTAATATTACTTTTTGGGCGTATTATGTGCATGTATTACTGTATACCTTGTAAACGATTCATAGTGATATTCTAACTTTAGAACCGGATTCTTTTAAAAAGGTTCGGTTTGAGTTGCAAGTTTGTATTCTTCTCATGTTTGTATAAATGTAAAGATTTAGGGACCATATCTAAGCTATGTAACATATCTGCAGTTTGGCATAGTTTTTGCAAGCTTGGAAACTTTAATGAAAAATAAACCCACTCAAATATGAAAAAAAATAAAAAAGATAAATATGAATTCATTTGGTAGCTATAGTACAGGATAGATCCTCTTGTTCTTCTAAATGAAGTAATATTATCAAAAAGGCATCCGCAATAACAGAAATATTAATACAATAAATCATTAGAATAGCAGTAAATACTATAAACATGAATAGCAGTAACAAAGACTGAAGATCATAAAAGGGATCTGGTAATGATAAATGACACCAACAAATTCATCACAATCCAACGGGAAGTCTGAGCCTCTGAAGAGAGAGATTCCCTTTCTAAAAATGATCAAGCTTAATCCTCATAACCGTTTGAGAGAGAAATCAGAAGTTCAGGTGTCTGGACAAAATGTATGTATGTACTGTATGTATTATGTCTTTATTTCAAGTATGTATGTTGTATGTCTTTATTTATATAGCGCTATTAATGTAACGAGCGCTTCACAGCAGTAATAGACTAACACTCATATAATAACAAATAATACGAATAACACATATGGGAAGAAGTGCTTCAGACATTAAAGTAACATTTAGGAAAATGAGTGCCTGCTCCACAGAGCTTACAATCTAATTGGTAAGTAGAAGAACGTACAGAGACGTAGGAGGGCGTTCTGGTAAGTGCGTCTGCGGGGGCCAAGGTTTATATATCAGCAACGGAGCTACTCATATGCTTCTTTAAGCAGGTTTGTTGAGGGGAAGGGCATTCCAGAGGTGTGGGCAGTCAGTGAGGAAGTTTTAAGATGGGAGAGGGTTTTAGATACAAAATGGTGGGTAGAGAGAAGACATCCTTGAGCAGAATGCAGAGTCAGGATGGTTCAATCCGCACGCGGTTAGCTGTCAGTTCTTCCCGTTGCATTAGAGAGACCAAGTGCCATGTACAACCCGTTAGATGTCTTAAAAGTATCTCCTAATTGTCAGTCTTTGTAACGTTTGTTACTTTCGTGGGCTCCTTTATGTGTTTAGCAGCTGAGCCTATTTCACAATATAGGCACTCGGTATACATACAATACACCGCACCGCATATTAAGCATGAGCAGGGGTATTTAGGGGGCATTTTCAGTCCACTACTCACCTGGTGGTTTCACTGCTTTTCTTTGTCATATTAGTACCATCTACTAGCATCACCGCCCCTTGCCAACAGTACACACGTATGGACACATAGGGTGTCTGCACTGTTTACTATTGTACAGTCAATGGCTGTATCTGGGGGTGCGGTATGTAGTAACCACCTTGACACCTTCATTTCTTGCAGTACAAACCTCCTGCTGCATTAAGTAGTGTTTACTTTACACTTACTCTGTGTCTGCATCGTCAGTTTGGGATACCAATATATGTATATACACACCCTCGTTGACTATACTTACACTACTGTAAGAGACCATCATCTGCGAGGGCTACCTGCTGACCAGAGCCCTTTTGGGGACTAGTGACTAATATTTCTCGTAGCTCCATCTTGCTTTGGATCCAGAGCACTCACGCGTTCGACACGGATCCTCATGTGTGTTTTGTCCTTTATTTTAATCCCCATTATTTAATATCTATTATCAATTAAACTGTTTTATATCATTACATAAATCTTCAGAAGGGACCACGAGTGCTTAAGTTGGGTTCTTTCTCTCTCCTCCTGGGATCAGTGTAGTTGAGACCAGTATCCAGCCCAGTAGGTGTAAGTTATCCACTTGTTCTACTCCTCTTGAACTCCCTGTTAAACTCCACACGGCCTGTCACTTAAAAATGGCCACTTTAAAGATGACCTGCTCTACATGTGGCAGCTCCCCGCATAGAAAAATGCACCTGTTTATTACACCATGTATGAATAGGTATCAGGAATCTAGTTTGAAAATGTTGAAGGGAAAATCCTTATCACGCACAGCTGGCTTACAAAATTGCATAGGTCTTGCCTTCAACCTCCTACCTTAGAACCGTTATATTCACCCTTGTCCATCAGATATTGCTCTATCTTTTGCTGTTTTACAGTAGTTGCAGTGTATTAAAATGAGTGTGATTTCACCTTTAAACACACGGCACAATTTTAACAATTCAATCACATATTAACGCTGCCCAGACAAGGTTTGGAACCAACGCGACTGAGATAACAACTTGTATACATATTGTTTAGCGAAGGAGAACATTTGGAACCAGAGATAGAAAAGAATCAATGATAAGTTTTAGCATCACAGTGTTTCAATCAGGCCCAACGGCATACGCTAATGATGTATCAAAATTGACAGTTACTGCCCTTGCACAGGGATTTAAGAATGATAACCCTTACTAAAAAAAAAATTGTGAGAGAAAAAAGAAAACTATTTCTTATACAATAATAATTTAAAAAAGCTACCTTTTCTGATTTTTCCCCCTATTTAACGTGTTTTAAGCCCTTCCAATGTTTTTTGTAATATGATTAACAAATATGGGTACAGCACTGTTTTACTAACCGCTTACTGCCCACTTTCTTCTCAAACTATACATGTTATTAAAAACTACTTCTATCCTTTCTGCTTTTATTTAAAAAAATATTGTAATGTAATTACTTTGGGAATGTAGGTCAAGGAAACAGTCCAGATTGTTGTGTAACACATTTAAATGCTTTGGACTCTACCATTGACCATCATTGTTCTAAATGAATCATCAGTATACGATATACAATCACATTTTGCAGACTCCGCAGTATTTCAGACTAGCTTTAGCTATGACGGCGGAGAAGGTTCCAGTGATGCTAATGATTTGAACTTGAACCCAATTCAGTCTCCTCCTAGGATGGTGAAGATAATCCCTTGAAAATGGATCCTGTTGTGCTATTGAAGGTATCGTATTTTGTACTATATAACTGTTCTATTACTTTCTAAGAGAACTTAAGAGTGTATAAGTATTGTTACAGTTTTGTACCAGGAAGACCATTGAAGGAGACAAATTCTGATGTTGATTATTTTTGTAAACAGGAAATCCTATTTTTTGTTTCATTATATTCCTCCATTTCATTTTTTCTTTAATAGTGTTTAGAATTGAGCTTCCAATCCTTTTCCCACAACGTTAAGTTTTTTCAACCAGCCTGATGCCTCTTTTTACCTTGTAAGTGCAAATGCTCGCTTTGCCTTTGATTTGGCTTTGACTTTAGACCTGTGGTCGATAACGCTATTTGATTTAGATAGGTACGTTTTTGTTGCAATGTTGGTTAAGCAACAAGGCTTTTCTTTGAACTTGCAAATAAATGTCTGTTTTCGCAGCGGATTTGAACTTCAAGCGACGAGTTTGTTCCATCTCCCTTGACCAGATCAGCTTACAGGCAAAAAACACAAATCATGCCACAGCCAAAGGACTAAAATCCCACATTTCATTATTAATGCTTCTATATACTTATATTTATGCGGCTTAAAAGCCGGCAATGGTTAAAACTATTTAAAATCATTTGTAATGATTCTAAAGTATGATAGGCTTGGCCACCATGCCCAAGGTAACCCTATATGAGGCAATTCTTACTTCTTTATTTATGATTGTGTCCATATCTGAGATTGATTCCCCATCACACTCATTAGGTGTCTCTAATGAAAAGAAGCCATTAGACCGTTATACATCGTTTTGTTCATGTTCAGCAGCGGTTTCCTTGGTATGCAGCTGCATATCAACGAGAGAAAAAACAAGAATAAAGCAGCAGCAAACCGTAACTGTTAAACAACAATGCTTGGAATTATCACAAAATAAATACCCTTGTCGGTCCACATGCAAGGCTCTTATAGCCACATAAATATCTAAGAATGAATGGGTTCGAAACCAACCGGACAAACAAGTTGTGACATTCATAAGGGTGATAAATGAACATGGCAGTGAACTGGATATGTCAGAAGAAGAGATCTCCATTATTGGACAGGGATTGTGTTCAACTGGATTCCCACAGATTCAAAATATTAAGATTAAAAGACCAAAAGTAAAGATGGAAACAGGAAATTGGGTGAAGCAAATTGAGGCGAGCTGCACCGCAGTATCTGGTAGATCATTGGAGAAGCCTCATCCATCCAGCATTGGATCGACAAGGGTGAAGATGATGATAATATATAAAGACTGTTTTTTCTAAGACCAACATCATCATTTGCTATTTAAAAAGCCTCCCCAAGTGATGCTCTTCCAGGTGCTTTGGCAAAACTTTCTTCTTCCAACGAATTTCCTAATGTCCACCTCTCATACTTACTCTCCAATTTTGCTATTTTGATATCTCTTGGAATCCCGTTGAGTACGATCTTCGTCCAATGATGGACATTTCTATCTTGGCGAAGGACCACCCCTGCCATTTTCATTTCTTCACTTGGTGAGAATGTCACCCGACTTTTGTTTGGTTCTACCCCTTCATTCTTTATCCTGTGTCTTCGGATAAACCTAAAGATTCATCTTCATAGATGGGTGCAAAAAAATGTGTCAGCACTTTCAGCGATTATCAAATAGTCCACGTTCCAGTTCTTTTTTTATTATTTATTTAGAGAAATAGGAACATCTTTTACAGCCCTCATTTGAGTCAGTTGCATCAGGTTTCAGGCATACATATGGAATTTAGTTATAGAGCGGAGAATCCTTAGCTTTGTTGTATGTTAATGATTCACGCAGCATGCGCTTTGTGATAAATATTCTGGATTCTATGCGTCCAAATATATATTTTTATACATTTTCCTTAACCATAAAATCACCGTTTTTTCTCACTGTTGTCAAATATTCATAGTCATACTCAATGTTTAAACCATATCTTCACATCCTTATCTCTTTGCTCTGAATTAAGAACACCATTGTTCTGTGACTAAGTAACTATAGGATTAACTGTGGTTCCAAACTTTCGACAATCGCTATTGCATTGTTTTACTACTGTATGTGAGCACGGGCAAATACATTGGTCAAACTCTTTAACTGTTGAGACAAATGAAAGGTTCCCTTTACTAGTGTACGAAGAAGAATGGAGAAGAAGAGTGGTGGCAGACGCATAAAGAATAGGTGTGATATGGGTCCGAGATATTAATGAATTACGGGTAATAGGGAAGGGGGCTGTCAACAGGTCACAAGAATGTGGGGGAAGGTGCTAATTAGAGATCGAAAAGAGGGGACGAAAAGTAGGAGGGAGGGTGAAGAGGGGGGGGAGGGTAGAGTACGAGTCGGGATTGAGGGAAAAAAGAGTATGTACTGGCAAAGAGTGAGCAAGGGTGTTACACGCAGAAAAGCCACTTGAGGACGATATGACCACTATCCCTCGCCTCTTGCCTTCTCCTCCTCTTGATTCTTTCGACGTTCCCATCCATGTTACTACTAGAGGTAGATCTCCCGTTTTTTACTTTCTTCGTTCATAAAAAAAATTGATCTCAAAGTGTTGATACAATTTGGTTGAACATCACTCTGTTTGTGAGTTCATATGACGACGACCCACCTTCTAAGTTGATCGTCGTGTCCTCTTATTAATTACAGGACAAATATATCATGGCGCAGAGGTCGGTTTACCACTAAACACCCCCACCTCCTAGCCCGCGGCCTGGCCCCGTCTTGTTTGTGGGTGAGCACTCGTTGCCAATGTCAAGTTAGCAGTTATATTTTTGGCATTTTCCGTCCTGTGTGCGAAATTGCTATTTTTTGTCCTTCATTCGTATACTTGAGATAGAGTTGGTAACTTTACCATCCGGGCATGAGTCATGAAATAGACTTACCCTGCCTCGAGCTCAGTGGGTTGGGGTTTTGCTCCAGTGACACCGCAACCACAACAATCAATAACGTAACACCTATATAATGCACAAACATTTCTGGAAGAAATTGCTTGCAGCAGTATTTATTAATACAAATGCTGACCAAAGTGAATGGGTTACCCACTTAGTTGCTCCACCCACAATAACTAACGCCGCAGTGGATACCTCTGTCTTTGTTACTCTATAGCCACCATTCCGTCCTGGCCCCGTGCTCCGCAAAGACACCCCAAATCACTGAGAAGGACCTCCATCGCCAGTTCCCGAACCATTATGATTCCCCCTTCCCCTAACCCACCCAACTGGGGACCTCCGCCATAATGAGCAAACTTTTCCCCGGTCTCCAATCCATCTAAACTTTACCGACATAAGGGCAACAACACACACTAAACACAAAATGTTGAAAAACAAGGAGGGAGGGTGAAGACACCAAAAGAGTCCGATGATGAAGAAGTAGTCAACATTGTCCCTTCCCTATATCCCCTTCCTTCACTCCTACCCCCATTCCCCCCACCCCTTGGCAACGAGCCATAATGCATCTTCACTGGGCCTACAGGGTTTTACTTCGTCACTGATAAGTCTTATTTACACTGTCTTTTTTTCTATAGCCGTAGTCGTTCGGCTCGTTTTTGAACATTACTCTGATTCCTTTACTGTACGTCTCTGGCAAAAAAAAACAATGTCGCCCTACAAATCTTAAAAAACAAAAAAAAAATATAATATATACTTGTCGGATCTGTTGTTATAATGTTACCTTATGTGTATTTGTCTAGTACACAATGTTGCTACGCATTGTGCTCTTCAGTGTATATAATGTATTTTTTGGGGAAAAAAAATATGTTTTTTCTATCCAGGCTATTAATTAGGAAATATTACCATGAGACCAAAGTGCTCTGTACTTTTCTAGATGTGTTATAGCTGCACTATGCTTTGTCTACTGTGCAAACGCTTTTCTGAAGTTAGATGAAAAGCTCCATCATCACCCAAATTGACCGAGAAATTTGACGTTTACCTCCTCCATAGCTGGCATAATTGATGACATTCTTTGAATTGGGTAATTATTCCTTATTGTATTTACGTACTAATTGGTGTTCATAACACCACTGAATGACTGCTCTTTAATCTTACATTCTAGGTTTTATTATTTGATTGCGGTTGTTATGTTATTTATGACAGCAATATTCAGCAGACCGGGATTATTGCCGGTGGCTGCCTGGTTATGTCCATTGGAAGCTTCTTAACATAGCCATGCCAAAAACCTGCACTTTGTATCTCTGTCCCAGAGGAGACCTGCACTGTGTATCCCTGTCCCAGAGGAGACCTGCACTTTGTATCTCTGTCCCAGAGGAGACCTGCACTGTGTATCTCTGTCCCAGAGGAGACCTGCACTTTGTATCTCTGTCCCAGAGGAGACCTGCACTTTGTATCTCTGTCCCAGAGGAGACCTGCACTTTGTATCTCTGTCCCAGAGGAGACCTGCACATTGTATCTCTGTCCCAGAGGAGACCTGCACTGTGTATCTCTGTCCCAGAGGAGACCTGCACTGTGTATCTCTGTCCCAGAAGTACAAAGATAAGAGAGAACGCTTACAAAAGTACAGCACTAGGCCTTTATTCTATAATGTGCAATAACTCTGATCTGGAGGCATCACACCGGAGAACCCATTAAGGTCAATGGGATATCCATGCGCTATTCTAGATCATCTCGATCATACTTTATAGCAGGGGTCTCAACTCCATCCTCGCCCTTCCCACCACCCCCACGTCAGGTTTTCTGAATATCCCTGCGTCAGCACAGATGGCTCAATCAGTCCTAGTCCAGACATGTGCCCCGAGGCTCAGTTTTCGACTGGATTGAGCACCCCCGTATTATGAATAAGGGTCCTAAGTGCTGCGGAACTCCAACGTGTGACCAATGATACTTACGTCCCCTGAAGAAATGTGGCATGGCTGTTAAGAAGCTTCCAATGGACATAACCAGGCAGCCACGGCATAATCCTCTGTCTGAATATTGCTCCAAAATAACTAACAACCGCAATCATCAATAAATTACCTAGAATTAAGATTCAAGAGCAGTCATTCAGTGTGGTTATTGAAAACAAATTATTCGTAAATACAAAAGAATAATTACCCAATTCAAAGTTCCATCAATTATGCCAGCTATGGAGGAGGAAACGTCAAATCTTCTCTCAATTTGGGGTGATGGAGCTTTTCATATAACTTCCAAAAGGCTTTTGACAAGTAGACAAAGCATAGTGCAGCTATAACATCATAAAGTACAGAGCACTTTCTGTTATAATGGTAATATTTCTAATTAATACCTGGAGTAAAAAACATATTTTTTTTCCCTAAAAAT
The DNA here is from genome assembly GCA_036426205.1 of Ascaphus truei. NCBI lineage: Eukaryota > Metazoa > Chordata > Amphibia > Anura > Ascaphidae > Ascaphus > Ascaphus truei. The sequence goes on along the minus strand of WSYH01010464.1, from coordinate 10,797 downwards.
ACATTATATACCTGAAAGCACAATTTAGCAACATGTACTAGACAAATACCATAGGTAACATATAACAACATATTCCAGACAATATATATATATTTTTTTTTTAGATTTGTAGGCGACATTGTTTTTTTTGCCAGAAGACGTCCGCAATGAATCAGAGAATGTCAAAAACTCCAGCCGACACACATACTGTATAGCAAAAAAGACATTGTAAATAAGAATTATCAGTACTGAAGTAAAACCCTGAGGCCCAAGCTTAAATGCTTATGGCTGTTGCCAAGGTGTGTGGGGGGGAATGGTGGTAGGAGTGAAGGAAGGGTATATAGGCAGGCAAATGTTGCACCTACTTCTTCATCATCGCGACCTCTTTGATGTCTCACCCTCCTCGCTTGTTTTTTCAACATTTTGTGTTTCGTTGTGTTGTTGCCTTATGTCGGTAAAGTTTCGATGGATGGAGACCCGGGAAAAGTTTGCTCATTATGGGGAGGTCCCCAGTTGGTGGTTATGGGAAGGGGGAATCATACATGTTCGGGCACCGTGGATTGGCTTTCCTTCCAGTGATGTGTTGTGTCTTGGGAGCAAGGGGCCAGGACGACTGTTGGCTTATAGTAACAAGCCGAGGGTATCCCCTGGGCTTTATGTTATTGTGGGTGGAGCAACTAAGTTGGTCCCCTCATTTGTCAGATTTTTATAATAAATAATGCTGCAAGCATTTCTTCCAAGACATTGTTTGTGCATTATTATAGGTGTTACGTTATTGGATTGTTGTGGTTGTCGGTGTCACTGAGCAAAACCCCACCACTGAGCTCGAGGCATGGGTAAGTCATATTTCAGCCATGGTGGTAAGTTACCAACTGCTACTCAGTATACTGAAGGACAAAATAGCATTTCGCACACGAAAATGCCAAAAATATAAACTGCTAACTTGACCATTGTACGAGTGCTCACCCACAAACAGACGGGGCGCAGGCTGAGGGTGGTGGGGTGTAGTGTAAACCGACCTCTGGCGCCATGATATATTTGTCCTGTATAATCAGAGGACGCCGAATCAACTTAGAATGGTCGGTCATAGTGAATCTCACCAAGACCAGAGTGATGTTCAACAAATGTTTCAACACTTTGAAGATCAATTTTTTTTTATAGAACTGGAATAAGTAAAAAAACGATATCTACCTTTGCTAGCTAGTACAATGGATGGGAACCTTATGAAGAAATCAATAGGAGAATGAAGATGGGATGAAGTAACAAGGGAACCTTTCATTTTGTCTCAACAGTAAAGAGTTTGACCAATGTATTTTGCCCGTGCTCACATACAGTTATAAAAAATCAATAGCGATTGTCGTAAAAGTTTGGAACACAGTTAATCCTATAGTTACTTAGTCACAGAACAATGGTGTTCTTAATTCAGAGCAAAGAGATAAGGATGTTGAAGGATATTGGTTTAAACATTGATGAATGACTAGAATATTTGACTAACAGTGAGAAAAAACGTGATTTTTGGTTAAGGAAAATGTATAAAATATTATATTTGGACGCTAGAATCCAGAATAATTTATCACAAAGTCGCAGCTGAATCATTAACATCAACAAAGCTAAGGATTCTCCGCTCTATAACATAAATTCCATATGTTCCTGAAAACCTGATGCAACTGACTCAAATGGAGGCTGTAAAAGATGTTTCCTATTTCTCTAAATAAATTAAAAAAAGAACTGGAACGTGGACTATTTGATATATCACTGAAAGGTGCGACATTTTTTTTGCACCCATCTAATGAAGAAGTGAATCTTTAGGTTTTTCCGAAGACACAGGATAAAGAATGAATGGGTGTAGAACCAAACAAAAGTCTGTGACATTCTCACCAAGTGAAGAATGAAAATGGCAGTGGGCTGGTCCTTCGCAAGATGAAATGTCCATCATTGGACGAAGATCGTACTCAACTGATTCCAAGAGATATCAAAATAGCAAAATGTGAAGATAGTATGAGAGGTGGACATTAGGAAATTCGTTGGAGAAGAAAGTTTTGCCACAGCACCTGGAAGATCATCATTGGGGAGGCTTTTTAAATAGCAATGATGATGTTGTCTTAAGAAAAAACTCTTTATATATTATCATCATCTTCAGCCTTGTCGATCCAATTCTGGATGATAAGGCTTCTCCAATGATCTACCAGATACTGCGGTCGCAGCCTCCCTCCAATTTGCTTCACCCAATTTCCTGTTTCCATCTACTTTGGTCTTCATCTTAATCTTTTGGATATCTGTGGGAATCCGTTGAAACACATCCCTGTCCAATAATGGATCTCTTCTTCTGACATATCCATGTCACTGCCATGTTCATTTCTCCCCCTTATGAATGTCAAACTTGTTGTCCGGTTGGTTCGAACCCTTCATTCTTACATATTTATATGGCTATAAGAGCCTTGCAGTGTGACCGACAAGGGTATTTATTTTGTATTAACCAAGCTCGTGTTTTTAACAGTTACGGTTTTGCGTCTTTATTCTTGCTTGTTTTCTCTCTGATATGCAGCATGCATCCAAGGAACCGCTGCTGAACATGAACAAAACGATGTATAACGGTCTTCTTCTTTTTCTATAGAAACCTAATGAGTGTGATGGGGAATTCATCTCAGACTATGGACACAATTCATAATAAGAAGTAAGAATGTCGCCTCATATAGGGTTACCTTGGCATGGTGGCCAAGCCTATCATACTTTAAGAATCATTACAATGATTTTAAATAGTTTTAAACATTTGCCGGCTTTTAAGCCGCATAATATAAGTAATATAGAAGCTAATAATGAAATGTTGGGATTTTAGTCCTTTGGCTGTGCATTGATTTGTGTTTTTTGCTGTAAGCTGATCTGTCAAACGGGAGATGGACAAACTCGTCGCTGAAGTTCAAATCCGCTGCGAAAACAGCATTTATTTGCAAGTTCAAAGAAAAGCCTTGTTGGCTTAACCAACATGCAAAAACGTACCTATCTAAAGTCAAATAGCGTTATCGACCACGGTCTAAAGTCAAAGCCAATCAAAGGCAAAGCAGCATTTGCACTTACATAGGTAAACAGAGGCATCAGGCGGTTAAAACTTACGTGTGGGAAAAGGATTGGTGGCTCAATTCTAAACACTATTAAGAAAAATAAAATGGAGGATATAATGAAAACAAAATATGGTATTTCTCTTGTACAAAAATATCAACATCAGAATTTGTCTCCTTCAATGGTCTTCCTGGATACAAAACTGTAACAATTACTTATACTACTCTTTAAGTTCTCTTAGAAAGTAATAGTAACAGTTATAGTACAAAATACGATACCTTCAAGTTAGCACAACAGGATCCATTTTTCAAAGATTTTATCTTCACCTCATTAGGAGAGAGACTGACTTGGGTTCAAGTTCAAATCATTAGCATCACTGGAATCCTTCTCCGCCGTCATAGCTAAGCTAGTCTGAAATACTGCGGAGTCTGCAAAATGTGACTTGTTACTACTGTATACTGATATTCATTTAGAACAATGATGGTCAATGGTAGTCCAAAGCATTTGAATGTTGTTACACACAAATCTGGACTGTTCCTTTGCCTACATTCCCAATGTAATTACATTACAATTTTTTTTAATATAAAAGCAGAAGGATAGAAGTGTTTTTAATTAACACTGTAGTTTTGAGAGAAAGTGGGGTGCTAAGCTTGTTAGTAAAACGTAGCTGTACCCGTATTTGTTATACATATTACAAAAAACATGGAAGGGCTAAAACACGTTAAAGTAGGGAAAAAATCAGAAAGGTAGCTTTTTAAATAAAATTATATGGTATAAGACAATTTTTTCTTTTTCTCTCCAATTTTTTTTGTAAGGGTTATCCATTCTTAAATCCCTGTGCAATGGCAGTAACTGTCAATTTTGATGATACATCATTAGCGTATGCCGTTGGGCCTGGCATTGAAACACTGTGATGCTAAACATTATCATGATTTTTCTATCTCTGGTTCCAAATGTTCTCCTTCGCTAAACAATATGTTATCAAGTTGTTATCTCACGCGTGGTTCCAATACCTTGTCTGGGCAGCTTAATATGTGATTGAATTTGAAAAAATTGTGCCGTGTGTTTAAAGGTGAAATCACACTCATTTTAATACACTGCAACTACTGTAAAACAGCACAAAGATAGAGCAATTCTGATGGACAAGGGTAAATATAACGGTTCTAAGGTAGGAGGTTGAAGGCAAGACCTATGCATTTTTGTAAGCCATGCTGTGTATGGATAAGGATTTTTCCCTTCAACATTTTCAAACTAGATTCCTGATACCTATTCATACATGGTGTAATAAACAGGTGCATTTTTCTATGCGGGGAGCTGCCTACATGTAGAGCAGGTCATCTTTAAGTGGCCATTTTTTAAGTGACAGGCCGTGTGGAGTTTACAGGGAGTTCAAGAGGAGTAGAACAAGTGGATAACTTACACCTACTGGGCCTGGATACTGGTCTCAACTACACTGAATACCAGGAGGAGAGAAAGAAACCCAACTTAAGCACTCGTGTTCCCTGTCTGAATGATTTATTGTAATGATATAAACAGTTTTAATTGATATAGATATTAAAATAATGGGGATTAAAATAAAGGACAAAAAACACACATGAGGATCCCTGTCGAACGCTGTAGTGCTCTGGATCCAAGCAAGATGGAGCTACGAGAAATATTAGATCACTAGTCCCCAAAAGGGCTCGGTCAGCAGTAGCCCTCGCAGATGATGGTCTCTTACAGTAGGTTAAGTATAGTCAACGGAGGTGTGTATATACATATATTGGTATCCCAAACTGACGATGCAGACACAGATAGTGTAAAGTAAACACTACTAATGCAGCAGGAGGTTTGTACTGCAAGAAATTGAGTGTCAATGGTGTTACTACATACCGCACCCCAGATACAGCCCTTGACTGTACAATAGTAAACAGTGCAGACACCCTATGTGTCCATACTGTGTACTGTGCTGAGGCAAGGTGGGCTGCTAGTAGATGGTACTAATATGACACAGAAAGCAGTGAACCACCAGGTGAGTAGTGACTGAAAATGCCCCCTAAATACCCCTGCTCATGCTTAATATGCGGGGCGGTGTATGTACGTATACCGAGTGCCTATATGATGAATAGGCTCAGCTGCTAACACTAAAGGAGCCCACGAAAGTAACAAACGTTACAAAGCTACTGACAATTAGGAGATACTTTAAGACATCTCTACCGGTTTGTACATGGCACTTGGTCTCTCTAATGCAACGAAAACTGACAGCTAACCGCCGTGCGGATTGAACCATCCTGACTCTTCATTCTGCTCAAGGATGTCTTCTCTCTACCCCCATTTTGTATCTAAACCCTCTCCCCATCTTAAACCTTCCTCACTGACTGCCCCACACCTCTGGAATCCCTTCCCCTCAACAACCTGCTTAAGAAGCATATGAGTAGCTCCGTTGCTGATACTATAACCTTGGCCCCCTGCAGACGCACTTACCAGAACGCCCTCCTTACTGTCTCTGTACGTTCTTCTACTTACCAATTAGATTGTAGCTCTTTGTGGAGCAGGCACTCATTTTCCTAAATGTTACTTTAATGTCTGAACGCTTCTTCCCATATGTGTTATTCGTATTATTTGTTATTATATGAGTTTGTCTATTACTGCTGTGAAGCGCTCTGTACATTAATCGCTATATAAATAAAGATACATACATCCATACTTGAAATAAAGACATACATACATACAGTACATACATACATTTTTGTCAAGACACCTGAACTTCTGATTTCTCTCTCAAACGGTTATGAGGATTAAGCTGGATCATTTTTAGAAGGGAATCTCTCTCTTCAGAGGCCAGACTTCCCGTTGAGCATTGTGATGAATTTGTTGTGATCATTTATCATTACCAGATCCCTTTTATGATCTTCAGTCTTTGTTACTGCTATTCATGTTTATAGTATTTACTGCTATTTCTAATGATTTATTGTATTTAATATTTCTGTTTATTGCGGAGCCTTTTTGATAATATTACTTCATTTAGAAGACAAAGAGGATCTATCCTGTACTATAGCTACCAAATGAATTCAATTTTATCTTTCTTTATTTTTATATTTGAGTGGGTTATTTTTCATTAAAGTTTCCAAGCTGCAAAAACTATGCCAAATGCAGATATGTTACATAGCTTAGTAAATTGGTCCCTAAATCTTTACATTTTATACAAACATGAGAAGAATACAAACTTGCAACTCAAACCGAACCTTTTTAAAAGAATCCGCGTTCTAAAGTTAGAATTCACTATGATCGTTTACAGGAACAGTATACATAGGCACATAATACCGCCAAAAGTAAATTTACTATTCCAGACCCTGGTAACGCTACAAATATATCAACACTAAATTCAATTACAGACCTGAAATGAAAGCAGTTTCACATCTTCAAAAACAGTCAGTTCTACATAGAAAATCAGAATGTATGTTGTAATTAATGAATTGTTAGAGCACATTTTCAGTGTAACAAGAAAAATATTACTCAACCCTATACACAATGATAGAGCGTGGAAAGCGAGCGTAACTCTCAATGTATTACTTCCTGGTAACACATGTTTATAAATATATAAATAAAAATAGAAAAATTTAACAGTGTTACATTGTAGGGAAGCATTTAAAGACACATTTGGAAATTACCTGTATAGCAGTACTTACTCCAACTTGATTTAGGCAAGTGACCCTTTGACTGGCTGTAGTATGCGGTCATTAATGATTCACTTTTGAATAGTGTATGTCCAGAGCAAATAAGCCTGGCGTCTTTATCACCAAGTCCCCAGATATTTTATCTTATCATATTGGCTTAAATATGTGTTCTAAGTTTGTGTTGTCCATTTCTATTTACATTGAACATCCCTTTTATGATATGCAGAAAAACAGTTTAAATATCCTGATAATGCTATAGGACGGGGAGGGCAACTCCAGTCCTCAAGGAACACCAACAGGTCAGGTTTCAGGATACCCCTGCTTCCGCACAAAGTCTAATTAAAAAGATAGAATAAAATGGTTAGTTCCCCGCATCTTTGACACAAAACAATCTGCATTGTTAAAAAAAATCTCCCCTGCTACTGTGTTATTTTATATGCCAACGGCCTTAGGGTAATTTCCTGAATATTAGGGCACATTATTTCATTTTATGAACATGCAAAACACTTTCATTCTAATTTCCTTTTAAGCAGGCATTGCCGAGAGCTCCCACCCCTCACATGGACTGAAGAACAGGAGTTAGTACCTGACACCCATGTGGGACCTCTGCTGAAGATGGGGACCAGCAGTAATTGGATTTAGCCCATGCTGATGCTGGCCCCACGAGCCCAGAACACTTCCATGTGCTACAAGAGCGATTACTCTGACTCTATGAATGTTGTTACTCAGAAGTAGACATACTTTTCAGGTTCAGGTATGCAGCCTCCGACTCTTCCTCTCTGAGATATTCTGCTTGGCTCCTGTTCTTTTCCAATGGGCCCTGGGGGCTCACTCTTAGAGAATATTATTATTTATACTAACCACGCTAAGCCACAAAGCACCATAGCAGGGGTGGATTGGCTCATCGGGACACTGGGCAAATGTTCGGTGGGCCGGTGGGTCCATGGGCCAGTGCCAAGACATACCCGCGGCGCCTGTGGGCCAGTCTGCGCTGCATGCAGCGCGGTTACAGAGGCCCCCGCTCTTTCCCACAGCAATTAAACTGATTGCCGGGCGGAACCTCTTTGGGCTCGTCCCCGTGTCTGCGACTGCGCGCTTGATGGTGATGGCACACAATTACAGCCCTTTATGGGGCAGGTCCCAGTCGCGTGTGTGCGCGGGCCGACAAAGCGCGATGCCGCACCGCCTTACAAAAGACAAGAATTTGTCGGCAGCCAAGCGTTAGCCACGCCATGCAGTGGTTCAGCCATGAAGGCGAACCTGCCAGTGTACGTCATGGCCGCACCCCATTGCGCTTTCCTGTGTGAGTTGCCTGGAGTCCATCAGGTGTGCGCTGATGAGGGAACGAGCGCCGCCAGGCACTCTGTTGCGTGCGCAGCCACACACTTTGTTTCTGTCTGAGAGGAGACCTGCCCTTTGTATCTCGTCCCAGAGGGACCTCACTGTGTATCTCTGTCCCAGAGGAACCTGCGCTTTGTATCTCTGTCCGAGGAGACCTGCACTTTGTATCTCTGTCCCAGAGAGACTGCATTGTATCTCTGTCCCAGAGGAGACCTGCACTTTGTATCTCTGTCCCAGAGAGACCTGCACTGTGTATCTCTGTCCCAGAGGAGACCTGCACTTTGTATCTCTTCCAGAGAGACCTGCCCTTGTATCTCTGTCCCAGGGAGACCCTGCACTTGTATCTCTGTCCCAGAGGAGACCTGCACTGTGTTCCCTGTCCAGAGGAGACCTGCACTTTGTATCTCTGTCCCAGAGGAGACCTGCACTGTGTATCTCTGTCCCAGAGGAGACCTGCACTGTGTATCCCTGTCCCAGAGGAGACCTACACTTGTATCTCTGTCCCAGAGGAGACCTGCACTTTGTATCTCTGTCCCAGAGGAGACCTGCACTCTGTATCTCTGTCCCAGAGGAGACCTGCACTGTGTATCCTGTCCAGAGGAGACCTGCACTTTGTATCTCGTCTCAGAGGAGACCTGCACTTGTATCTCTTCCCAGAGGAGACCTGCACTCTGTATCCCTGTCCCAGAGGAGACCTGCACTTTGTATCTCTGTCCAGAGGAACCTGCACTTTGTATCTCTGTCCCAGGGAGACCTGCACTCTGTATCTCTGTGTGAGAGGAGACCTACACTTTGTATCTCTGTCTGAGAAGAGACCTGCACTTTTATCACTGGTCTGACAGGAGACCTGCACTTTGTACTCTGTCTGAGAGGAGACCACACTTTGTATCTCTGTCCCAGAGAGACCTGCACTTTGTATCTCTGTCCCAGAGGAGACCTGCACGTTGTATCTCTGTGTGAGAGGAGACCTACACTTTGTATCTCTGTCCCAGAGGAGACCTACACTTTGTATCTCTGTCTAGAGAGACCTGCACTTTGTATCACTGTCTGAGAGGAGACCTGCACTTTGTATTTCTATCTGAGAGGAGACCTGCGCTTTGTATCCCTGTCCCAGAAGACCGCACTGTGTATCCCTGTCTGAGGAAGAGCTGCACTTTGTATCACTGTCCCAGAGGAGACCTGCGTTTTGTATCTCTGTCCCAGAGAGACCTGCGCTTTGTATCCCTGTCCCAGAGGAGACCTGCGCTTTGTATCTCTGTCCTAGAGGAGACCTGCACTTTGTATCTCTGTCCCAGAGGAGATCTGCACAGTCAGCGTGTGTGCGCGGGCCGACAAGCGCAGTGCAACACCGCCTTTACCAAAAGCAAGAATTTGTCGGCAGCCAAGCGTTAGCCACGCCATGCAGTGGTTCAGCCAATGAAGGCGAACCTGCCATGTGACGTCATGGCCGCACCCATTGCGCTTTCCTGGTGTGGGTTGCCTGGAGTCCATCAGGTTGCGCTGATAAGGAACGAGCCCGCCAGGCCCTCTGTTGCGTTCGCAGCCCACTTTGTATCTCTGTCGAAGGAGACCTGCCCTTTGTATCTCTGTCCCAGAGAACCTGCACTGGTATCTCGTCCCAGAGGAGACCTGCGCTTTGTATCTCTGTCCCAGAGGAGACCTGCACTTTGTATCTCTGTCCCAGAGAGACCTGCCACTTTATCCTGTCCAGAGGAGACCTGCATTTGTATCTCGTGCCCAGAGGACCTGCACTGTTTCTCTGTCCCAAGGAGACCTGCACTTTGTATCTCTGTCCCAGAGGAGACCTGCCTTTGTATCTTGTCCAGAGGAGACCTGCACTTTGTATCTCTGTCCAGAGGAGACCTGCCTGTGTATCCTGTCCCAGAGGAGACCTGCACTTTGTATCTCTGTCCCAGAGGAGACCTGCACTGGTTATCTCTGTCCCAGAGGAGACCTGCACTGTGTATCTACCTGTCCCAGGGAGACCTACACTTGTCTCTGTCCCAGAGGAGACCTGCCATTTGTATCTCTGTCCCAGAGGAGACCTGCACTCTGTATCTCTGTCCAGAGGAGACCTGCACTTTGTATCCCTTGTCCAAGAGACCTGCACTTTGTATCTCTGTCTCAGAGGAGACCTGCACTTGTATCTCTGTCCCAAGGAGACCTGCACTCTGTATCCCTGGTCCCAGAGGAGACCTGCACTTTGTATCTCTGTCCCGAGGAGACCTGCCACTTGTATCTCTGTCCCAGAGGAGACCTGCACTCTGTATTCTGTGTGAGGGAGACCTCCACTTTGTATCTCGTCTGAGAAGAGACTGCACTTTGATCACTGTCTGACAGGAGACTGCACTTGTATCTCTGTCTGAGAGGAGACCAGCACTTTGTATCTCTGTCCCAGAGGAGACCTGCACTTTGTATCTCTGTCCCAGAGGAGACCTGCACGTTGTATCTCGTGTGAGGAGACCTACACTTTGTATCTCTGTCCCAGAGGAGACCTACACTTTGTATCTCTGTCTGAGAAGAGACCTGCACTTTGTATCACTGTCTGAGAGGAGACCTGCACTTTGTATTTCTATCTGAGAGGAGACCTGCGCTTTGTATCCCTGTTCCAGAGGAGACCTGCACTGTGATCCCTGTCTGAGAAGAGACCTGCACTTTGTATCACTGTCCCAGAGGAGACCTGCGGTTTTGTATCTCTTTCCCAGAGAGGACCCTGCGCTTTGTATCCCTGTCCCAGAGGAGACCTGCGCTTTGTATCTTGTCC
>WSYH01010463.1:0-23166 GCA_036426205.1 Ascaphus truei | reverse complement strand
TTATTAAACACTGCATTAGCATACATAAATAAAATAAATAAATACAGTTATACTTACCACAACAGCAGGTCCCTCTGTCCTCCGTTGCCAGAAAGCATATATAGAAAATAAATACATTCTAATGGTCCCTAACCCCTTAATCACCTTAGCGGTTCCTAACCGCTATAGTTATTAAGGGGTTAACCCACCCTGACCCGGGAGGCCTAAGCACCCACCCCAGACTGACTATACCCAACTTGTACCCATTGAGTAGTATAGTGGTACCTCATACCCATATAATAATAATAATATGGGCATGATAAGCCTCTATAGCACTCAATGGGCACCCTAATAAAAATACAGTAATACACAAGATAATAAAACCTAACTATACTCCCAATAAACACACTTTACTAAATAAAATCAGTAGCCAGCTAATCCAATCAATTGAAGCAATTACAACATCAACAATGAATTAATTAAACCATTACCCAATCAAACCAATTAATCCCTAAAGCAACTCAAAATGAATAGTAACACTAACCAATGTAAACAATGAATTAATCCTACATTAATTAATGTAACCATTAAAAGACAAATAAATAAATTAAAACTCTCTCTGAAGTATCCATAAAACACATTAGCTAATATAATATAACATTAAGTACAAGCGAACACCAATCGCAAACCTTTTCTTACATTAACCATAAACAAACAATCACATCCAAATCAATAACTGCAATAACAAGCGAGAAATGCCCCCCACATATTGGCATAATAATGTATTAATCTGTACCCTAAAGAGGTACCGATTAATATATTATCAGTCAATGTGGCTCCCCCAAAAAATAATAAAACACATCCAAAGAATACACCTGTAAAAAGAGACATTTACAAATATTGAATATCTTACTTACCATTAGAAGCGGTGGCCCTCCGACTCCCGGGGTAACAGGAAGCTCACGTACCTTGAAGGCCTCCAACAGCATCCGATGCCATCCGCCATCAGGATCCGGCTCAGGTACCCCAATCTTCTTTTTTCTTTCTTTACTCACCGTCTTCTATCTTCATCTGTAACCATTTCTTGTTGTTCTTTATCTTCTTTCTTCATCTGTCAATCCATAAAACCCCATGTTAAATCCCAGCCGATGCTGTCTCGTCGGCTTCTTGGGCTCAAATGAGGCGTCACGGCCTTAAATATGGCTTGTGACGTCACATTTACCCTCACAATGGTTAACAGCCACCTGATTGGCTGTTAAAACCATGTGCAAACTTAATTATTTTTTTTTGCCGTGACGTCACTTAAAGGGAATGATGCCAGCCAATCAGAATGGCTGTGCTTCATTTACCTTTAACATGACGTCGGTAAATCCAAGATGGCCACTGTGTCACAAGGTATTTCAGCCAATCGGATCGTGGGAACCAATTCCACACGCTGATTGGCTGAAATACCTTGTGCCCTTTATGGGGTGCCGGTTATCCCTGTGCATTGAAAGGTCACCGCGTCACGTGACCGGGACATTTCCTTGCATAAGGAGATACGGCACACCATAAAGGTGCCTGTATCTCGGGAAGCAGGGGGTCCCCGGAGCATAAAACCACGTGGTTCATCCGGAGACCCCTGCACCTCTACACTATTAAAGGAATGGATATATTAAATAAATAAATTTTCGCGGCGGGGACATTTCAGCTGGGGAGAGGCGGCTCTTCAGAGCCGCTCTCTCTTGCAGCAGAAATGAATCGCTGGGTTTGGGTTTTGCCTTTTCAGAGGTCGAGGCTCTCGCTGGCAGCAACTCGCCAGTTGTGGGCATTTTGCTATCACTGGGTATTCGAGGCCTTTCTGAATACCGTGCTAGCAACGCCCAAAAAACCCCATTTACATTCCCTGGCGAATTTTTTTATGAAATGTTCTCTGAATAAGGCCCCCTAAGTTTCTAGTTTGAAGTCTCCAGCAAGAAAGGGCTGATTCAGCGAAAGCTGCCTGAAATATTTTCTGTCCTGTTTTTGCAACTGTTATCAGGGTTAGGATTCCCTGCACCTAGGAGAGTCTAGGTTGTTCCCCCAAGTCATCACGTGTGTATTTTTGCTGTAGTTTGTGTATCATTGTGTGTATGCATTTTCTTGTGAATAAATTTACAATTTATTTCATTTACTTGTTTTGTTCAATGCATGATCCGGTTAAAAAGGTGTAAATTGCCTGGTCTCCCGTGACAGTTAGCCACAAAACGGTATCGTCTATTCGTTTTGATTTTTAAGCTCGGCTAACACAGTACAGCTCACTATATCATCTATTACAACAATCTATCTAACCCACTATATCTAATCTACCTACATACCTACCTATCTATCTACCTACAGTATCCCACACACAGAGTATCAATGTACTCAGGTGAAGAAGGGCAATGACCTTTTGTATTTCATGCCATGATTACATTAAGCTGGTATGAAGAAATGTTGATGCAAAACCTGAAAGTCATGTTACTCATGTTTGAATTCCTTGAGGCATGCCGCTTCCGAAAATGTATCCTTTCATGGGGCTATTGTTATCCTAGAGGGTAGTTTTGTCTTGCCAATAATTGCGTACACTTTTGCATTGAGCCCTACAAACTTCAGATGTGGAGAGCTTTACACAATCTTACTACTGGCCAATGCAGTATCTAAATCTATACAGATGTGATATTCAGGAGATTCAGGGCAATAGCAGTTAGTATTTATTTCCACTACTACACAGAGCTGGTATAGTAACAAAAAATAGTAAGGGAGTAGGTAGTGTGATACCTTTTATTGGACCAACAAGTAGTTGATATGTTACAAGCTGTCGAACCTCTCAGGGTCCTTCATCGAGTACATATCAGTAGTGAACATATAAACTACTTGTTGGTCCAATAAAAGGTATCCTCGCCTTTCTTTGTTACTACATGGAAGAAAGGACCACTACGCCTACCCACCATGCTTGAGCTGATATAAGAAATGTTAATACAAAGTCTGAAGTTAGTGGTATTGATATAGAAAGAAAGATGTCCTCCGGCGCGATGACGCGGGTACAGTTGTTAAGTATAAATTGGATAAATACAGAAGGGGACAACAATGTATAAGTAAAAGTTTTTAGTCAATTTAGACATTTTAAGTTAGACTTTTACACTTGCAGATTAGTGTAGTATATGATCTATGAATTCATTCCCACTTGGCGTTGCAGAGGTTAATCAGATAGGTGAGGCTAGATCTCAGCTTATTCAGGATACTGACTTGATATAAACAAAAGAGAAAAAAAATCATGGCACAGTAAATGTATACACTGACTGGGTGTAGGGAAAAATATTGCCTACGACAGCACTTGATTTAAACAGCGTTTGTGGATAGCTTCCCAGCATATAGCAATGGACTCATTGCTCTTAGTTGTGGTCCTGCTCACAATTCAGGCTCCACGGAATCCAAGCGGTCTTTTCTCCTTTTACTGTTACACGTCTGCTGAGCCTGTCTACTTTCTAAGTACCAGTGTACTTTTAGGACACAGGGCAATGACATTTATTATTTATTTTAATGAAAGGATTGCATTTATTAGAGCTATCTGGGACAATATTAAGAAGATCAATGTTTTTCTTTTTTTTCCTTCATATTTATGACATCATATCTTGGTCACATGATATGCAATCCACCTGGGAAAGACACCAATGAATAGCTCAACTTCAGCTAAATAAATCAAAGCGATCTATTGTTTCCACAGTTACATGGAAAGGTATTCGCAAACACATGAATAAGTGACCACCAGGGGTCACCAGAAAGGCCCTATATATTGCACTCAAAAAAGTTACAGTATCCAAATAAGACACTGTGTTTAGTGGTTTGATATATGATGTAACGGCGGTACCCCCCTTGGTCTGACCCCCCAATCTCACATGGCCCCGTGTGGTATAAACCGGTCCCATTACAAGGTTCGGTGTGTGCGGGTAGCACGCAGAGTAACAGGACTCCTGAGTCTCACCGCTTTGGTGTTATTAGAGGATGTCATCAGGGACGGTCGCATGAGGGGGTAGGGGGTACGAGTCACAACTTGACTTCACGTGCAGCCCTCCACCTCATAGGGTCTATGCTTCCGCAGGGAGATGGTCTGGTGATGAACCTTCTCTGTGGTGACCCCACGGACAGGTAATCTACCACTCAACACAGTGGGGGTTTCTTTGACAAAATCTTTATGTTGTTGGGATGTAGCAGGACTGGCCCCAATGCAGCTGCCGGCTCTAAGCGACATTTTCCGTGAGGCTGTCCCTTTTGCCGTAGGTACGCCCTCCGTATGGAAGTGGGATTCCCTGTTCTCCTAGGGAGAGTCACCCACTGTAGCAGGTCCCTGGACACAGGTGGCTGAGACAGACTTGATTGGTCACTCTGTACGCCTAGATAACAGCCTAGGAGTCACCAAAAAGTATTACTCCCAATCCCTTATGGCGGAAGAGACATTCCCAGATGCTTCTCTGCCAACCTTGCAACACTTACAACACCAACTAACGACAGTGTATGATGCCCTTATACCTCAGGGGAAGGAGCACTCTGACGTCACTATCAGGGACTACAGAGCCATACAGCCACCCTCATACACAGAGGCACCACACGCAGGGTTTGTGAGGAAAACCTCCATAGACTACTGCTGGCAGGCTGTACTTACCAGACTTACTGCCAACAGGGAAAGACGTAGAAGTCATTATTATGCATGGGCTACAGTACTCCCCTGGTGTAATACCACCGTCCCGGCTGGGACGACTAAATTTGTGGTTACACTTGCGCAGGAAACACTGCAAAAGAACACACAAATAACATAGCAAACATCATTCACATTGAATAATAATGGCAAGCCAATCTCACTCCGACCAGCAGGGAGCGCTAAAGGAAAACAACAAGACCACTCTTATGGTTAATCATAATAGTGGGAGGATTGGCTTCTCACGCTCCCGCCCCGGGCATCATGCACAGTGCAGCGCTTATATCTGTGGTACCCCTCGCTTCATTGCAATACACCACTTTGTGCATTACCACACGCCGTCCTATCTTCCAGACCCGCATCAGTTGAGCACCCTCTGCTGCGGCCGTGTATCCGTTTAAGTGGCTCCCACTTTCTCTATTCCAAGATATGATTGTAATCATGTCTATAAGCCATCTCATCCTATTCTCTCATCTGCTCTCTTAGAAGGTTCCGGGGAAAATAGGGGGTAATCAGCCCATTGTGACTTCTATATTTGGCCGCATAGCGCACGGTCAGCTGGGCACACTCTGGTCAAGCTACTTTGGCACAGCCGCACGACGGCGAACACCCATGACAGGGAGCAATGGCGTCTCTACCGGGGTATACCAACCTGCGGACATCCATATTATTTGTGGGATAATAAGGCCATGCTGGATACGATCCACCTTTACTCTCAGGGCCCTAAGGTATGCCTCATCGTCGAAGTCCACCAAAACAGCCCACCAGTGATCTCAACCCACCCCCTCCCTCTAAAAATCAAAGGGGTGCGGTCGAACCAGGAATACATACCCTCTATACAATGGGGCCCACCATCGTAGTCTACTTCACGTTCTTCGGAGCTATGGTCATATAGATTCTTCTAGGGAATCCTATATCAGGCCCCCAGAAAGATACCCGGAGTACCCATCAGATCGTCAACAACCACTTGTTGAAGGTACGTGTGTTCTAACCGTAATACTCAGTACACTAGGGCCAATTAATGATACCGACACTGTCGGGGACATCCCTCCTCCTCCCTCCGACCCATCATCCGACGTTCCCAAGTGCCGGCTCCAGTCGATCCATCAGAAGGACACCCTGACTCCAGGGACAACCCGTAAGCTGGAACTGGACCAACAAAATAGTGACGGGTACAGGGGCTTAGCTAGAGGCCTCGGGTGCAAACTCGGGATGTGGAACGGGGGTTTGGGACGGGACGAACCGAGGACATAGGGTGACGGTTACGACCGCTCTCCAGCGATACGCCTTAAGCTCCTTGCAAAGTACAGGTTCTGTCTCCAATCAAGCGGGGGGTTATGGTTTGCAACTTACGAGACCGCCGTTACTCTTGTAGTAGGGGATCGTTTCTCGCGTGACCGCATAGGCGCCACCATTTACCCACTCGATTGCCGCTCGTCACTCCGGAACGCACCTACCGCACTACAAGCAACGTGCTGCGACGCCATCTTGGGGTGGATCCCACAATCGGGAATATCTTCCTCACAGAAGGAACATCCGCCAACGACCGTTCTGCTACGCGATCCGTCTTCTGGCTCGGACCGCTTACTCGGGCCTTCCATCATCCTGTTTCATGCAACGGCACGGTGTCTTAGTACCTTGCATGAAGGGGTGGATCACCTGCGTTCCGATCTAGTCACCATGGCAGTGGGACTCCGGCGAGATGCGTGGTGGTCACGGCACTGGAGACCCATCGACTCCGTTCTCCACACCACAAGGAATCTATCTACTCCATTGGCGTACCAATGGTAGTCTGGACAGTCTCGTCTTTAGATGTTCTTACTCGCCAGCCAATTTGCGCACTTCGTCCGAGGATTCTAGCCATGCAAACTTCGGCGGCGGCATACCAAGTAGGAGACGGCCGATGGGATCCCGCGTGATCACCCTTCCTGAGGCTGGATTTCTCTGTCGGAAGCCCAGAGGCTGACTCCGCTTCAGCGGGACTTGCACTCTTATTCCAGAGGGCTCACGGCTCTGCATTCTATCGGCATCGGAATTCCCGGTCACTCCCCACAGCTTGACACGGTACGACATTGGCCTGGGCCACATATACTGCAGCAACAGTGAGGGCATCGGGCTCGTGCCCACGCTCGCCTGGTAGTCTGCACTGCAGGCAAAAGACAGCCCCCACAGTCTCCCACACCCTCCACCCGGATTAGCAGGAAGCGTCCTGGAGCCGAATCAAGGGTGCAGGTGGATACCGGACCTGGCACATTTGTCAGCTGCGCTCAGCCATCTTTAGCCAAGGCAGGCACTCGTCTCAGAGGTCTAGTCTGGTCAATGGCTACTTCCCGCAATCTGAAAGCATGGGCTGATGTGTTTTGTAGCAACCCTTCCTCCCATCTTCTTGTAGAAATCCCGTGGAACCACACAACCATCCCACTGGTTGAAACTAGGGGGATGTCTCGTGACATTGAGGCTTGACCCAGCACAGGTGCGGATGAAGGTCCATAGTCCATGAGGGCGCGGGCTCAGCTTCGCGCCGAAACATCCCATCAGGTGGAGAGTTTCAATCGTTGGACGCAATCCTGGCAAAAACTAATAGCAACTGCAAGTTGCAAAGACTTTCTGCAGCATGCCGCGCGTTGGTGTCCTGGGGAACACGGGAACCGGCTCTTGTAGTGATTGTCTGTTGTTTCACTTGAGACGGAGGTCTGGCTGTTTGGTAATTGGGGTATAACAAAGTCATTTCGTCCTCCATCAGGACACACTGTCATGGCCCATTTTTTTTTTTATTTCAGGGTGGTATTCATTCCCGGGGAAAGAACAAAACATGATAAACACGGGGCAGCCCAGCCACGGCTTTACACGCCATTCCAACAACAAAACTCACAAAAGTTCTCTTCGGTTAGTCTGTTCTTCGTCACGAACACGTTCAGTTGCGTGTTCTTCCTTGACCGCAATCCGGACCGTTTGCTCTATGCAGATCCTCGCCATTTTGTTGGTTCTCTCTCCGTGCCATCATGGCACTTTGCTGGTGCGATCGATCCTCATTCTGGGAAAGGTCTCTCTTGATGTTGATTGAACACCGATTCCTTACATGGAGCTCAACTCGGCGGGGGCAGCTACAACCATAAGTACAATTAAACAGGTGCCTTGTGCACCACCTTGTGCTACCCTAATGTAGATCTGACTGTGTTTGCACTACCTCAGGCTAGGCTCACTCTTATCGTGTCTCGTAACACGTTCCTCCAGTCTGTGCTCCTTGGTAAGTTGATCGTGGAAATGGAGGACTGAGCAGTAATCTGGCTCTGTCCATGCAGGTATTGGGCGTCGACCTATTTTGGCTAGCCTAGGCGGACCCTTCCAGAATTCCTGCCCCTAAGTACCAGTTGTTACCTCTTCAGGCGTCCCACGCTAGGCTACTACAAGGGGACAGAAAGCAAATAGCCCAGCCTGCCAGAACTCAAACCCCACGGATCCAAGGCGTCTTTGCGGGCATGCGAAGTCCAGATCTCCCTGGACTTACCCCTGGCTCGCTCCCACAGACAGACAAAGTGGCAGCCAGACACTTCCCTGTTTCTAGCGTGTGCCTAGCAAAGCCTGTCCTGTTAACAGGTATCTCAGCAGCGCCTCCAATTGTAAACGCTTGGACCCACCTTGTACGACCCCAACGAATCTATTCACATGGCAGCGTGTGGTTTCTAACGGTCCCCATTACAAGTGTGGTATGTGGTGGTGCCACCTGCAAGTAAAAAGGAGGACTCCTGAGTTCCCGCTTGGTTGTTGTTAGAGGATGTCATCAGGACAGGTCGCTGAGGGTAGTGGGTACGAGTCCAACTTATTCATGTGGCAGCGCCTTCCACCTCAGTCAGGGTCTATGCTTCCGCAGGGACGATGGTCCTGGTGAGGAACTCCTTCTCTGTGGTTGGACCGCCATGCAGAGAATCTCACACTCACACCCAAGTGGGGTTCTTTGAACAAGAATCTTTATTGTAGGTTGGATGTAAGCAACTGCCCATGCAGCTGCAGGCCTAGCCGCCACATCTTCCAGTGCTGTCCCTTTGCGCGGTAGCCCTCCCGTATTGAAGTGGGATCTCCCTTTCTCCTAGGGAGATCACCACTGTGCCCAGGTCCTGGACACAGTTGGCGGTAGCAGGGACTTGATTGGTCCCTTGCTACCGCTGTAGTGAACGCACTAGGGTCACAAAGTATTACTCCCAGACCTCTATGCAAGGAGATATAATCTCCCAGATGCTTCTCTAGCCAACCTGCAACACGTTTACAACAACAACTCTTAACTGGGATAGTGTGTGCCCTTTATTGACCAAGGGGGCAGGGCGCATCTTGAGTCACTATCAGGGACCTCAGAGCAAACAGGCCACTCCCTTCCTACAAACAGGGCACCACACCAGGGTGTGAGGGAAAAACTCCCATAACTACTAGCTGCAGGCCTGTTACTACAGGACTACTGCCAAGGGGAAGACGTATGGCAGTCATTATTATGCATGGCTACCTTTGAATAGGACCAAATAGAGTATATCTACTGGTACTAGCTTTGAGCGACTGAGTCACTAGGTGTATGTGATGGAAAGGTTATTCAAGGAAATGGTTAACAATGTTATAGCAACCTTTTCAAAAATTGAATGGCCTGCCGATGGGCAATTGACCCGTGGCAGGCAAAAAAAGGTTGCACATATATATACTTTTAAGCAGTATCAGACAAATTAACCCATATTTATTTTAGCAGCATTAGAATCAGCGGGGTCAGAGTTGAAACGGCTTAAGTTTTAGATCCGGGGATTTCCTCCTATTCTTGAGCTTACTTCGTGTTTATAGTTACGATATTACTTCCTGGCGGTATTTAAATACTGACACTGACACACTTTATTCGAGCAAAACCCGGTATGCACCTGGAAGCAGATACCTGGAATGCGCGCTCCTCACCTCTGGACAAGCCCGTGATTTGCCATTCCCAGCCTGGGTTCAGCTGGCTGAGGGCGGGAACTTGTGATCTGTTAAAATGATAATGATTAGGCTATAATAGGGCTGCAACTGCTGCGAGTGTCTACCAGCATGGCATAATTTCATTTGAATTGTAATGCAGTATATAATAGTATGGCTGCAGTATTGCATGCCAACGGGATAAATAAAAATGAGCAATCCCTGCACGGAAAAAAAACTCAACTGCACGTCGGGCATGAAAAAAGTCACAAACCTCAATAACCACCGGGTATACCCGACATCCGTGGGGACTAGCCGAGCGAATAAAGTGTGTCGCCAGGGTGTAAGCTCGAACCATGATTTGCGCGACCTTCCTACTTGCCCTGGGGATCCCTGCAAGATGAGCGAAGTTTTGAAGTTCTGGAGGAAGGTTTTTGACAAAGAAACTCAAAACAGTGACTACCTCGCAGAACAAGGGCGTCTAAGAGACAAAAAAAATACTAGGGTTCAGTCTCGGACTGTACCGCTTCCAATTCTGGTAGACACACAAACAGACCGGGGATGCTAACTCCTAAGTTTGAGATGTCGTAGAGGACAATGTGAAAAAAACTTTGAAGCGGGGGGGGAGGGAGGATGGGGGAGTCCGTGAGGACCAAACTCCAGTCCTGAAAGGGCCACCAAATGGTAGGTGTTAGGCATATTCCACTTAATCACAGGTGGCCTCAACAGTGGCCAGTCATCCAACAACTGGAGCCACCTGTGGTCTGAACCCGAGAATCCTTAAAATATGGAAAAACTCTCCAGTTGTTACCTGAACGGTTACCACTTACACAATTGTTCGGAGACTGAGCTCCTTGGTTTGACATGCAGGGGATAGCCCCCATATTTAGATTGAGATTATCTTGAACTGAGAGTGATGATGTTGTATTTAACACCAATATTCACTATGTTATATTGTTTTTTAAACGCTGTCCCTTCCCCTCCCATAATACCCTCCCTTCTATTGTGTAATCACCAGATTATATGCCAAATACTGTATCATTGTATTTCCCCCCTTCCTTTTTTTTTTGTACCGCCTCTTTATTATTTTTGAAAGAAAAAAGTATTAATAAAAAAATTTAAAGTAACAAAAAAAAAAAACCTGACCATGTTGTTGGCCTTGTAGGACTGGAGTTTGTCAACCCTGCTTTGAATGAAGAGGCAAAGAAGATGAAATCATGAACCTAAACGGCTGCTAAGAACAAACAATAAGGTTATTCACATGCAGATAGCCAGATAGAAGTGGTGACAGTTAACACATGGATTTTCACAAATAAAACCCTTTAAACTGCGTTTGAAGGTGGGGTCCATTCCCACTGCTAAGAATTAAATTAACCTATAAATATTATTCTGCTTGAGCGTAAGAATGAACAAAAAAGCCAACCAAAATGGGGTGGGAGAGGGGAGAGAGTTGAAAATGAAACAAGATTTGAAAGGGAATGCATAGCCAATTTTGTGTGTTTGAACGTGGAGTGGTAGCTTTCTAGGTGTAAAAAGCCATACATCACTATTCTGATTTGAAAGTAATCAAATAAGTGTCACTCTGATTCAAGGGGATTAGATCTGATTGTCAGAAGGAGGTGATGAAAAAAAGCCTACGTTGCAACACAAAGTTGTCATAATTAAGAAGTGCTTCCAGTGAGGGTTCCAGTGTTATGATAAGTAGTCATAATCAAAACTGCTTAAAAGTGATCCCTAAAGCTACTTAATGTGCCAAAAGAAATTTATACATTTAAAACGCTGTGGGTAATATTTTTTATGCTCTTACATTAAAAAAAAAAAGAAAATCATTAAATATCTATTTGTGAAAACGTTCCAAATTCTAACTGAAGCATTGAACAAATATGAGGTTTTTGTGAAATCTAAAACTCATATAAAAAATAGTTCGAGATTGTGCTTCAGCAAAATTCTAACCACTTAATGCAGGAAGATGACGATCGCCTGCGACAGGGAGGGGCGGGCCATGTTTGCAATAAGATGTGGGTAAACCAGCACTGCTTTTTACTTGTTTTTGTATTGAGACATTCAGCGAAGTCCGAAGGAGGAGTGATGAGAGGTGGAGATCGGAGTGAGAGAAGGGGGGCGAGAGGCCTGTATCTCGGGAAGCAGGGGGTCCCCGGACATAAAACCAACGTGGTTCAGCTCCGGAGACCCCCTGCACCTCTACACTATTAAAGGAATGGATATTTAAATAAATATTTAAAAACAGATCAATACACGCCCCCACCTCCGCCCAAACTCATACAGTACAGTAATGGGCAAAATAACTATTATCCAGATATGGATAATAGATTATTTGCCCATTATTAAACACTGCATTAGCATACCTAAATACAATAAATAAATACAGTTATACTTACGACAACAGCAGGTCCCTCTGTCCTCCGTTGCCAGTAAGCATATATAGAAAATAAATACATTCTAATGGTCCCTAACCCCTTAATCACCTTAGCGGTTCCTAACCGCTATAGTTATTAAGGGGTTAACCCACCCTGACCCGTGAGGCCTAGGTATTTCAGCCAATCAGATCGTGGGAACCAATTCCACACGCTGATTGGCTGAAATACCTTGTGACACAGCGGCCATCTTGGATTTACCGACGTCATGTTAAAGGTAAATGAAGCACAGCCATTCTGATTGGCTGGCATCATTCCCTTTAAGTGACGTCACGGCAAAAAAAAAAAAAATAAGTCTGCACATGGTTTTAACAGCCAATCAGGTGGCTGTTAACCATTGTGAAGGTAAATGTGACGTCACAAGCCATAGTTAAGGCCGTGACGCCTCATTTGAGCCCAAGAAGCCGACGAGACAGCATCGGCTGGGATTTAACATGGGGTTTGATGGACTGACAGATGAAGAAAGAAGATAAAGAACAACAAGAAATGGTTACAGATGAAGATAGAAGACGGTGAGTAAAGAAAGAAAAAAGAAGTTTGGGGTACCTGAGCCGGATCCTGATGGCGGATGGCATTGGATGCTGTTGGAGGCCTTCAAGGTACGTGAGCTTCCTGTTACCCCGGGAGTCGGAGGGCCACCGCTTCTAATGGTATGTAAGATATTCAATGTTTGTAAATGTCTCTTTTTACAGGTGTATTCTTTGGATGTGATTTTTTATTTTTTGGGGGAGGCACATTGACTGCTAATATATTAATCGGTACCTCTTTAGGGTACAGATTAATACATTATTATGCCAATATTTGGGGGGCATTTCTCGCTTGTTATTGCAGTTATTGATTTGGATGTGATTGTTTGTTTATTGTTAATGTAAGAAAAGGTTTGCGATTGGTTTTCGCTTGTACTTAAAGTTATATTATGTTAGCTAATGTGTTTTATGGATACTTCAGAGATTGTTTTAATTTATTTATTTGTCTTTTAATGGTTACATTAATTAATGTAGGATTAATTCATTGTTTACATTGGTTAGTGTTACTATTCATTTTGAGTTGCTTTAGGGATTAATTGGTTTGATTGGGTAATGGTTTAATTAATTCTTTGTTGATATTGTAATTGCTTCTAATGATTGGATTAGCTGGCTACTGATTTTATTTAGTGAAGTGTGTTTTTTGGGAGTATAGTTAGGTTTTATTACTGTGTGTCTTGTGTATTACTGTATTTTTATTAGGGTGCCCATTGAGTGCTATAGAGGCTTATCATGCCCATATTATTATTATATGGGTATGATGTACCACTATACTACTCAATGGGTATAGGGTGGGTATAGTCAGTCTGGGGTGGGTGCTTAGGCCTCACGGGTGAGTGAAGGGGGTATTAGCCCTAAGGATGGGTGTTTAGACCTTGCGGGGGGGTAGCGGTTGGGTTAACCCCTTTATTACCTTAGCGGTATTAACCGCTAAGGTAATGAAGGGGATAACTCCCCCCGCAACCCCCCTGCAATGCCTAAACAGCCACTAAGGGCCAAATTCCCCCTTCACCCACCCCCGCTAGCCACTGTATTGTATTGTACTGTATGTTTATTACAGTAAGCCTGGCACGGGTGTTTAACCCCTTCATTGCCTTAGCGGTTAGTCGCTAAGGTAATGAAGTTGCTGTACATGCATGTTTCCTGCCTCGGATGCATGCCGGGGGGGTCCGGAGCTGCTATTAATGGCTATCAGCTCCGGAGACCCCCGGCATAAATCCGAGGCAGGAAAGGGCCCTGATTTTTTCTAAGTCCCGACCCATCGCAGCTCATCGAGGCCATCTCCCCACCAATTGTCCAACAATTTTGTGGGGAATTGGATTTGGGGAGAAAATCGTTTTTTAGGCCTGCGATGGGCTGCGATGGGCCGCGACACCCGACTCGCGGGTCTCTGAATAGCGGGACTTTATCAACCCTCCGAAAATGGTCGATAAGGGCCTGATCGCTGCTCAGTCAGCGAATTTCGGATGGAGATAAAATTTTGCGTCGATACAGGCCGTTATCGAGCACTTATCGAGGCTATCTGAATACCAGTAGCCATTTTGGTCGATAAGTGCTCGATAAGGGCCTTATCGAGGCTTTCTGAATAAGGCCCTTAGAATCTTAGAGAACTGGAGAACTAAGTATCTGAGGGGTGCGAGGGGTTATAATACCTCTGACTTTCATTCACAGAATACTACCCCCCTATCAGAAGCGTGAGAATATTCTCAGCACCCAATCCGAGACAAACTGGCAAAAACAACAGGGTTACTTGGAAATCTGAATGAACCAAGGGACATGTGCAATTTGGCATCTCTGCCCCAGGTTCTCTTAATGCCACCCACGGTGACAGGCTCCTGCCAGTCTGGTGGGATCAGTGGAAATTGGATGTGGATACTTGAGTCCTATCCTCCTGTCCAAATGGTCTTGACACCTCAGACATCCTCTGGGGCTTTCATCTCCAGATGTCCTGCCAGACCTACTGGCACCAATTTGTAGCCCAAGTGTCCTGTCAGAGCATTGGTTCTGAAAGTCCAAGCCCGTAATACTGTGCACAAGCATATGTTTTAAAAACACGCTGTTCCATAAAATATACACTTAAAAAATATCCTAAGTCTTTTGGTTATGGGAAATAGAATAAGAAGCTGCACGTTATTTCTTACTAGCCATATTCCCCACACTCTATACAATAAACTTAGGACTGGACTTTTTAAAGTCCCCTCACAACCTTATAGATGATTGGAGTACCCCCAGAACCTCTAAGCAGGTTCTGGGTTACCTGTACAGTAACTGGGTATTCCCCCCAACATAGGGACCACTTATAGTTACAGGGATACTTTACATCCCTTTGCACCATTTACCTTTCTGGGAACCAGCAATTCTGATAGACATAATCTGACAACACTTTCTCTACAACACCCCCACCTCCCCTCCCCCCATCCCCCCTGAAACTCATACCACAGCAATCCCTGCTTGCTGGCATCCCTGAAAAGGTAAAAACACCAAAATTATTTATTGTCGCATAATTACAGGTAATGCTTTTACAACAGTTGGGTCAGAGGTAACCAAACGGGCTTAACCTTTTTTTGTGAGCCTGGTTACCTCTTCACTGTCACACTAGCGAAATGCTTTATTTGTGCGAGCTTTCGAGATACACTAATCTCTTATTCCGGCGGTGTTACAATGAATAAAGCAAGAAATGGTTTTACTTAAAAACCGTGCATCTTGGAATGTACTGTATCTGTGACTGAAGTCTATCCCTCCCCCTGTGCAGTATGCGATTTATGACTTAAGATGTTAAATGGTCCCTGAATGTTAGTGATGCAAGATGTATATAGAAGTTTAAATTACTTCAATGGATTACCACAAGCTGAGGAATGAATTAGGATAGAAATTCTTGGTCACGTGGCATAGAAACTACGGTGGTTGAGCAGTCCAGACGCCAGAGTGAGGACGTCAGTGAAGGTTTCCCTGGTCCCTGATTCGTGGGAGAGCAATGGCGGCCGCACTGAACAGAAAAGTTCTGGTCTAAAGGGAGAAAACCTATTTCGGTGATTGCGGCAGCAGTAACGTCCATTTGCAGGCATTTCGGACGCAATCGTACAGAGGAGAACTGTGGAGTCTTCGATCTGGTGCATGGGCTGGTCCCATAACATGCCTTAATTTTATTGACAAAGTGTGAGTGTACATTTGTCTGTTCATGATTTATTAAATATTTTATATCTGATTTTATACAAGGATCGGGCGCTTGTTCTCTTTCTTTTCTAATAGGTTCGTTAGGAGGTTGGTGAGCCCAAGAAGAAGCAGCCTGGACTTTAATATAGTCACTTTCATGGATACCTATGGACTTAAGTATTGATTCATTTTTTCATATTTTTTGGTTTCATTTTTTACATTTTTATGTTTATATTTATGTAATTCACTTTTTCAATTACATATAATTATTTTATCTTTTTAGTCCATAGGTCACATTAGTGTGATTATCCAATTATTTTTTATTTTTATTCATTTATTTTTCATATACACTTTTTTCACTTTTTGGCATTTTACTATTATAACACAGTTCAATTTATAATTACTTGTTTCTTACCACAAGTTTATTGATATGTCATATTGAAAATAGGCATCTGTGCTGGGTGCAACATCTTGCCATATCAGATCAGGGCTGCAGCAATTTGGGTGTAGTCTGTGAAAGGCGCTGTCTTTAATATTGTTTTATAATATATATATATATATATATATATATATATATATATATATATATATACATACATTACTATTAATTATATTATATATATAGCAGAGAAGCACATGCTCCATAGTGTAGAACAATTTAATTATATCTTGTCAATAGGTTAATATGGAGATTGTTTTCAATGCACTATTTCTTGACTTTTTACATGTATTGGTGCATGGTTTATGATGTTGTCTATTGTAAGATTATTTGCTTATTTTTGTCCAATTTAAATACAGTTGAAAACATTTATATTTGATAACTAAATGGGTTGTTTATTTTCTTTTGTCACATGTCCCTTCAAATATAACATGTCTGTAAGAGATGTGTGCAGAGGTACATTTAATGGACACCGATTAGGGTGAAATTATATCTTTGCTTTATTGTGCCTGTTTCTTTAACAAGGAAAAACATACAAAAATAAAGGCCTACTCCACTTTGGAGAATAACTAAACCTTTACTCCAGCGCTTTCTAATTGGGTGGGTAGCTAATCTGGTTACCACTATATATTCCTGTATGCTCATTTGCATGTCTTAGACAGGTCTGCAACCCCGCCTTTCACCATTATCACCCAGCACACAGCACTTCCACAGCAGCAAGGGATTCTGGGAAAATGACATGCAAATGGACACACAGTGTCACCTTTTGCTTCAAAACCATTTTTAACATGGTTCCCTATAGGCTTAAGCTTGCTGCATGGTCACAGCTTTAAGCACAGCCAGGGTTAAGATGCATAGCCAGAAAACCCACCGACAGCCGTTTCGACCTTATTGGGTCTCATCAGTCTGGGGTTGGTTAACTGGCTATGCAATGAAGCAATGAGGATGGGGATTACCATACTTAGTTAAGTTATGGTGGGTAAAAAAAGTGACAAAACCCCTCCACAGCAAAGCATATAGCAAATGGAAATATTCCTGTATGCTCATTTGCTTACAGTATATATTATTACATAATATTCTTATAAATGTGCATAATTCATGTTTCTCCATGTTTTACAAATGTTTTCTAAATGTTTATCCAATTTCAATCTGCCAGAAGAACTTAATAAAGACTGCATTATGTATTATTCATGATTATTTTTATATTTGTATTTTTTTGTTCCTGATGAAATAAAATAAATATTTATTCACATTCCTGGTAATCATAATCATTGACAACCACACACCCTCCCACCCCCACAGTATAAGAATGAATGTCAAAACAACATGAATCAGTTAATGGTTTTTTTTTTACTCTCAATTCTCACAATGCTGTGCAAATCAGATTTACATTTCAAATTCGAGAAGGGATTTTCCAAAGCGTTACCATAAACAAAGCCTCAATGTGTTGGCGGGGGGGTTGGGTGAGTCATGTGCAGTAATCAGCTAGCTCCCATCTCAAAGAGGCTTAGAGTACACGCAGGCGCAGTGAGGCGATTGACGCTCGGCTAGGGACGGATTAACAACACAATGACTAACTTCAGAAAAAGAATGACTCTGTGGAGGTGTCTGTCGAATGACTCTGTGGAGAGGGGGGGGTTGGGTGACTCATGCGCAGTAAGCAGCTAGCTCCCATCTCAAAGAGGCTTAGAGTACACGCAAGCGCAGTGAGGCGATTGACGCTCGGCTAGGGACGGATTAAAAACACAATGACTAACTTCAGAAAATGAATGACTCTGTGGAGTTGTCTGTCGAAAAGAGTTTGTGTGTGCGTGGGGGAGGGATGAAGGATTAGTTGTGCTGCAGTTCAAAGAAATTACATACTGTAGAGTAGAGTACAGTAATTTCAAAAGGCAGTTCATCATAATAATTTGATCAATAAACCCCCAAATACAACCCCCAAATACAGTACATAAAAAGCAAGTCACTTTATCTAACTGTGCCTCAAGCACCAAAAACATACAGTAGATTGTGAGCTCCACGGGACAGGGAGGGACCTGTGCCTGCAAAATGTCTCTGGAAAGTGCTACGTATACTGTAACTAACAGCGCTATACAAAAACATGCTATTATTATTATTATAATATCAAGGTGATGCTCTGTGCAAATCAAATTCGAGAAGGGATTTTCCAAAACGTTGCCGTAAACAAAGCCTCAAAGCTCCCGTCTCAAAGAGAATTACACGCAGGCGCAGTGAGGCTTTGTTCTGTACTGTAGCTCGGCTATGGACGGATTAAGAAACACAATGGCAAGATTCAGAAAATTAACGACTCTGTGGAGAGGGGGGGGGGGGTTGGGTGACTCATGCGCAGTAAGCAGCTAAGCAGCTAAATAGCTCCCATCTGAACAAG
Organism: Ascaphus truei; assembly: GCA_036426205.1. Classification (NCBI taxonomy): domain Eukaryota; kingdom Metazoa; phylum Chordata; class Amphibia; order Anura; family Ascaphidae; genus Ascaphus; species Ascaphus truei. The sequence goes on along the minus strand of WSYH01010463.1, from coordinate 4,631 downwards.
GATTTCACGCAGGCGCAGTGAGGCTTTGAACCTCGGCTATGGACGGATTCAAAACACAATGGCAAGATTCCAAAAATTAAAGACAGCCGCATGAAGTTCAAAGCTAAAGACATACTTTAATTTCAAAAGGCAGTTCATCATAATAATACACCCCCAAATACAGTACGTAAAAAGCACACAAATCAACCATGTGCAGTCAAATGACCAGGGTCGCAGACAAAATCTACAGTAAGATGGTTTTTGCAGGCTTGTGGAGAAATTTTTTTTTACAAAGAAAAAAAATTCTTAATTTTTTTTTTTGTCACTCAGGCAAGCAAGCAGTGGTGGGCGAAGTTACAGGCGCATGCGCAGTAAATTCCTGCTGTCAAGCAGGAATGTGATTGAAACCAGACACACGTTCAAAGGAATTGTGTGGGAGAGATGTACTGCATTGCACAGAAGATAAGAAGTTGAAATACCCTGCAGTGCAGTTAATTATCCTGAGCGAGGGAAGAGCGCTGTATACTGTATGCAGAACGCCTATGCATTTCAACAATTTTCAAATGAGACATACTGTACAGCAGCACAGCACAGCACCGCAAATGCATGTATACTTTAAATATGCAAATTTACAATTACTGCGCGCGCACACACAGACTGTGTACTGACGTAGGTTGAACCGCGAAGGTATTAGACTTCCAAGACAACAGCTCGCAAACGCCCCCCTGAGTTTTTACACGGCATTGCAGTATTGCAGACAGCGATAATAAAATGCTAATATCACGAGCGCGAAAATAACGCAGTTCACTCCGGGCGAAAACTACACAAAACCGCACATAACCGGGATAATCTGAAAATCGCGGATCTAGCCGATTTAGACTTAAGGCCGTCGCCACTGTAGGATCCTTTGATTTGGCCAAAAGAAGCACAAGTATGTCCCACAGAAAGGAAGGCAGAGATGGCTTAGTGGGCCATGCATATGGTCACCAGGATGTCTCGGGATCAGCCCTACAAGCTGATCCCCACCTACAGTGTTCTGTATCCCTGAGGAAGTGGCAGTTCCCAAGCAGGGTTGGGAAGTAACAGCAAGACACAGAGACAAGGCCAGGATCACAGCAGGGCACTCGCAGTAAAAGAGAATGCAAGCATATGGATGAGAAGGGGGGGCCTGATCCACCATCTGGGTGTTATCAAAGTGAAAAGAAGATTCAGGCTTGCATGTGTGTTAAGTGTGAACACCTAGGGAAGATATAAATAACCATTGCTGCCTGTATGGCTGAAAACATGTTCAACCATGTAAATCTGTGAATGCTGTGACTCCCCAGCAAGGGGACACAAATAAAGATTTAATGTTGCACTAGAAAAACTCCTGTTACCCTCTTTTACCCCACCCAGCAGACCACTGATAGCCCCCTGAGAAAAGATAAATGGATATGGATGCCTGCTACACCACAGCTCTGATTTAACCTCCTCAGGGAGCTGGCCAAGGACATACAGACACAGTTAAAGCCAAATAAATTCATACAGAAAAACTTCAGTTTGATCAAATACGTAATTGCAAAATGATGATGCATTAGACAATTGACTGAATATATTATAGTGAGGGCACAAGGAAACCTAAAACAGAAGCTCTCAATAAGACATTTTTTTTCCCCCAAAACATTTTTTATTGGACATAGTCATGGATGACAAACATAATAGATTACAATTTAACCAATACAAAGGCATTTTTAGAGAATTAAGATAGGAAAGAATATCACCCATAGGGTGAGGCCCCTGGACCACTTAATGGCCCTAGAAAAGCAAGGCTAGAAAAAGAGAGGAAAGGGGAGGGGGGGGGGTGACGAGGGGAAAGTAAGGGGGGGAAGGGGTGAAGGAAGGGGAATTGATCCTCCCTCCCGACCGCCAGGTACCTTATACCAGGGGTGAGCAAACTTTTTATGCCGAGCCCCCCTTTTTATCCATGAAATTTCTCGGGCCCCCCTGCCTGATGTAATCAAAATCCCATGAAAAAAAACCCTTTATTAAACGGTATACAATGTAAATACAAATATGTCTAAGGCCACGCATATAGTGCCCGCGACGTCACCCGTCGCCGCTAGCGAAAGTTGTATTTCGCTTTGCGGCGGCGGCGTGGGCGACCAGGCCATTGATTGGTTCAGGGGCTGTCATATGAGGCGACAGCCCCTTAAAAATCAAATATTGCCGGCTTCAAAAAATCGCGTCGCCACGTCACGCTTACTATAAGCGCACGCGGCGGCGCCAATGCATTTGTTTTCGGGCGACGTTGCGTCGCCGGCACTATAAGCGCAGCCTAAATACTTACATACTTCAACAGCTCGCTCTTGCAAAATTAGGCTGCGTCCACGCTGCCGCTGAGAGCGGTGACATCACCAACTCTCCAAGCATGAGCACAGGGTGTCCTGCATAATTTTGCAAGCACGAGCGGGGAAGTGTTTACACTTTTTTTTATTATTTCTGTACATTCATAGTATGAGTGATATATTGGCAGCCTACCCTCACACTTGAAGAGGATCGCAGCGGAGAGGTGCCAGCGGAGGAGAGCAGGACCACAGCCCTATTGTAGGCAGACACCGGAGGGAGGGGCGTTTGACATCCACAGCGCTGGGGCATGTCCTCCGCGTACCTCCGAATCACTGGGCCAACCCTGCACTATTCTATTTGGCCCGCCCGCGCGCGCACATCTTTTTCGCCTGCACAACCAGGTTTGGCTGCACGCGCCCCGCCTAAATAAATCTTGCGCCTGGGGCGTCCCCCCCCTCAGGTTTGTGCAACGCGGTCATCAGCACAACCCCAACACAACACACACACACACCCCAACACACAGCAAAAGCACAACCAGACACTAGCACTACACGCAAGCACGACCACACATGGCACAAGCCAACACGACAGAAGCACCACCAACAACACTCACAACACGCAAGGCCCCAAACACCCCACCCCACACACATACACACAAACAAGCCGAGTAGAGAGAGAGAGAGACACACACACACACCGAAAACACACACACCAAAACACACAACACCACACACACAACATCAACACACCACACTACACACACAACCACACACACACACACACACACACACACACAACTAGAGAGTAGAGATAGACACCACACACACACCACACACTAACCACAGTCATGAACAGCCACAGGCACATGCAAGGCTTGAGATGATTGACAACTCCGACACACAAAACAGATAGATAGATCACACACCAACAACACACACACAAAGAACACATAAAAACATAACAAAAAAAACAAAACGACGAGAACAAAAAGAATATACACACAGTCATTAGCAAGAGACAAACATTGACAACGAGACACACAGGGTACCACAACACACACACACAACATACAAACACACACATATACAATTATACACACAAGCTACAACACACACACACACACACACACACACACACACACAACACCCACAAACACACACACAAACACACACACACACCACACACAACACACACACACAACACACACACACACACACACACACACACGGTGGTGGAGGAGTAACTAAACCTGACTCCGGTCCCCACATGTGCAGCTGAAAAGGGCGGGTCGGGAGGGTAAAAGACAGGAGGAGGAGAAGGGCTTGTCTGTGTGCAGGGAAGGACCCGCAGCAAGGCCCCCGCCCCCTCTGCAAGGCCCCCACCCCCACCCTCTGCAAGGCCCCGCCCCCTCTGCAAGACAGCAGAGAACTGGAAGCAGCCTGTGCACAGCTCTGCCCGCCCCCAGGTTTCTCCACACGCAGCCTGCGCCCCCCCTACATAATCTTGCGCCCCCCCAAGGGGGCGCGCCCCCCAGTTTGCGCACCGCTGCCTTATACCATCACTTTGGTCTCGAGTTAGCGAGAGACCAGAGCCCTCAGGACCCAGGCTATTTTTCCTTTAGCTGGGATCAGCCTTTCTTTTCCTCACTTAATCAACCAGGGCTCCCAGATTTTATAGAAAGCCTCTGTAGAGTGTTTTAAGAAGGCAGTTAGTTTTTTCCATCTGCATAGTCTCATTTATCCTGTTTTTTAACATTTGCATAGAGGGGGGAGATACTTTCTTCCAGGAGGCCACAATTGCGCATCTTGCCGCTGTGAAAATGAAGAAGATTAATTTCCTTACTGGTCGGACAATTTTATCCAACGGTCTGGCCAGAAGGAAGGTCACCGGATCAATAGGTATCGTGAGATCTGTTACCTCTTTTATTAATGTTTGAACCATAAGCCAATATTTCTGAATTTCTGTTCATGACCACCAAATATGGGCCATATCCCCCTTTTGTCCGCAGCCTCTCCAGCATAGGTCTGAAGCTAGGGGGTAGATTTTTTGAAGTCTCACTGGGGTAAGATACCAGTGGAATAGAACTTTGTAAATGTTTTTCTTTTTCGTGGTACAGATGGAAGTTCCTGAGACAGAGTCCCATGTTGCTTCCCAATCCTCTCTATCGATAACCGTATTTAGGTCTGCTGCCCACTTGAGCATATAATCATGGGCAGGGAAGTCTGCTGATATCTCCAGTTCAGCTTTTAATTTAGTTATCAGTCCTTTTTGATGAGTACCCACTTGGCACATCCTTTCAAAGTTAGTAAGAGGGGGAAATTCTAATT
>WSYH01010462.1:0-23169 GCA_036426205.1 Ascaphus truei | reverse complement strand
CTTCCCAATATAAGCATACCTACATATATATCTGTATATATACAGGTGCACCACCAGACATTACCATGTAATGGGGACTGGTTAGACCGCAGGGGCCAATATGAGATTGGGTGGGTCGGCCTTAGCCAGAAAATCCGTTACACCTATATAGGTTATTTTTAATCTCAGACCGTAGCTCATTAACCTGAAGCACCAAAGGGATTAAAATACATCATATATCCTGATATTATCATGACACAGATACAAAGAGGTCACGGGGTACTGCTTGTTAGAGTTTACAATCTAGAGGGAATGATGGACAATGTTGAACAAAGGTAAGGTGATTTCTCATTGTGCGATGAAGTATCGTCAAACCAGACAGATGATTCCATTAAGAGTTGAGGGTGGAGATAATAGAATGTCACATGTTCTGCTCATGCTCAAGAATGGATGTGAAATTTTTTTTACCCACCATAACTTAACTGAGTGTGGTAAAACCTACCCCTGCTTCATTTTGCAAAGCCAGTATAACCAACCCCACACTGAGGAGACCCATTAAGGTCGAAACGGCTGTCTGTGGGTGGGTTTACTGCTATGCATCTTAACCCAGGCTATGTTCAAAGCTGTGAAATGCAGCAAGCTTAAGCTTATAGGGGACCATGTTAAATGGTTTTGAAGCAAAATGTGGCACTGTGTGCTCATTTGCATGTCATTTCCCAGAATCCCTTGCTGCAGTGGAAGCGCTGGGGTATAATCGTGAATGGTAGGGTTGCAGACCTGTCTAAGACATGCAAATGAGCATACAGTAATATTTCCATTTGCTATCTGCTTTACTGAGGAGGGTTTTTGTCCCTTTTTTTTACCCACCATAACTTAAGTAAGTGTGGTGAAACCTATCCCTGCTTCATTTTGAAAAGCAATGTCCATGTGGAGGGCGTGCAGGCAGTGCACTGCTGGTAAAATTAACTGAAAAAATCTGACGGAGGCTGGATCACAATTAAAAAAGATGCAAGGCTTTATTGAAGATAGCACATCACAATATGTGCATGGTGCTGTAAGAGGTAACTCTGATACGTTTCGGGCTCCTTGCCCTTTGTCAAAGAGTGTATTACCTCTCACTAAGTGCCGGTATATATAGGGAGTTCCCCGCCATAAGCCCCGCCCTCTCCGTGATGTCATACAACCATTGGAAGCCACGGAGGGGCGGATACAAGATCCGCCGAGCAATCCTTACAGCAGGGGAGTCCAGACACATAGCAAACACTACAGAAATAATTGAAAAAGTAACATAAGGCAATTCATGACAATGTGGGGCTGACTATTGGAATCTCCATGAATAAAGGTCTCTATGAACATACCTTGGAGCTCAAAGCTGTCCCCGTGAGGGGTAGTAGATATATAATAACATAGCTCAGAATATAACGATCACTAAATGAAAGTCAGTCCCAAAGAGACCACCATAAATGATGCCTGTAACAAAACATGCATGTTAAAAAACAGCAATGTGATGTATGTAGAACACTTAGGTACTCTTTGATAAAGTGCCTTATGGCAAGAAACGCATCAGAGGATCCTACCAGCTTTGTTGTATGTCCTGAGGCATGATGCCAGAATAAATTAGCTTACTTTTAACCCGCCTCCAGCCCGGATTCTTTACAGTGCTTGTTCCAGCCCCCTTCGTTTTCCAACTTCTAATCAGGAGTTAATTGGAACACCATAGCAGACCTGAAAGCTAGGGTGTTGTCACCTATACCTGGAACAGTTAGGGAGTTAACCTCTTGACTTCATCACACTCTACTTCACTTTTTTATATAGAGGTAACCAGGTCCCCCCTCTTACCTCAAGGCTGCGTGAGGGGGACGGCTTTGTGGTTGCTGCAGGGAGATTGGGAGCTGGCGAGTGGGTCGCCGGTGCTCAGCCGAGGGTGCCGCTGAGGGTGCCGTTATTTTGTTTGTGCGTGCGTATGGAAGGTTTCGAGCATGCGCAGATAGTATCTAGAGTTGCGGTGGCCATTTTTGTACACCTGGCGCATGCGCAGTATAATGCCAGCGGCAGCCATTACACCCATAGATCCGCAAGGGAACTACAAATCCCAGCAGCCTCAGGGGCACACACCACATGGGGGAATACAGCCAATAGGGTTGCCAGGATCTCGGCAAAGAGAAAGGAATATTTGGCGCACTCAGCGCACGAGGTGGCAGTTGGGAGCAGGGTACAGTAGAGGGAGGTAGGGTCCCAGGTGCCAGTAGCCCTGGGACTAGGCCAGCTTTCTCCTGAAGGCCCCAGTTAGTCCCTGACTCACAGTAGGTACCTGCAGCTGTATAGGGAAGCCCATAGTTAGGGACCCTTTTCCCTGTGTTGTGCAGTATCAGGGACACAGTGTCTACGCCACGCGGTGACGCGTAACTTGTTGTCCGGGATCAGACCACCTACGTTCAGAGACTATCTATGGTGGGATGCTCTTCCTGGAGGCCACCCCACGTGGAGGCGGAAGGCGTCGTTGGAGCAGACTGCCCATTGACTGTTGTTCAACTACACTCGGGGGCTGGAGCGCCCGGGAAGGTATCCTCATAAGTGCACCAACATTCACGTGGGCAGCGCTGTCACACTTGGGAGTGGGAAAGGCCATTGTGGTCTGGACACTGGGACACTGGTGCCCCTGCACCCAAGTACTGTGGGGATATTACGCGGGTTGGTATACATATATTTCTGGTATTGTGTGTTTCCTACACATTTAGCAGCATTCTATATAATCAACTACTCATTTTTATAATTAATAACACATTTTGCGCACTTTTGCATCTTTTTTGGTATACATATATGTCTATTGCTGTTCCTATTGTTGTCATTGTTTATTACCTCCCAGTAAATAGTGTTCCCCATATTCTGTGTGTGTGTATTACTGGGCATATTGTCTTTGGAGGGGCTATACTACTATGTGAGGATCCTTCTCATGTGGAGGTGCTTTTTTGTAGATATACATACACCCCAGGCTCTCTAGTGGTGGAGGATCAGACCTCCTGTTTGCCACACAGGTATAGCAGCACACGTAGTCGCCCTGACACAGGGGGAAAGGGGGCTATATATATATTGAAAAAGACCCTTAAAACATAACTCTAACTAGCCTGCATTATTTGCTTTGGACTTAATGCCACTGAGTTTGTCAAATAAATTTTGTGTGTTGAGTCCTCTATTGCTTTAGGATAAACACCATAACAAGATATATTTTTTTTTACGAACATTGCTATAGTTATTATACAAGTTAGTAATTGGACATCTTTTCCACTTAGTCTCATGTTTTGCTATTATATTGTGTTTGTAAAATGCTGACCTTGTGGAAAATTAAAACCTTACTCTGCAAATCCTTGAAATTACACATAGAAATCTTTTTTATTGGGTTTTACTTTTTTTCACACAGAACTCTGTGCTAATCATAAAGACAACTAACTTGAGGATGACCTCGTGTTTCTGTGATATGGGATAGTGTCATAATTAAGATTAAGCATAACCTTCCTTAAATTATCATATCAATCACATTGTACATGATTTTTGTATTAATAACAAGGATATCTGTAAAACATTTGGAGGTGTTTTTTTTTTGTTTTTTTTAAATCATTGAGTTGGAAGCTCAAAATGCATTTTTTTTGTACTACTGTTTACCAGGCATAACAAAAATTCTTAAATGGCTCAATGCCAATTATAATTTAGAAGAAAGTATGGTTTAATATACACAGTAGCAACTGTTCAAATGTTTAACTGTATAAAAATCACAAAGAAAGATTAGTTTGAAAACCTTTAATGCTAAAATAACCTTATGTATTACTGAATCGATTGAAAAATTATAACTTATTTTTGCTAGAATGGATATGGTTTGAGGAAAATGACAAAAACTCAGAAACACAGAATAATGTATCAATGAATGGGATTTTACATTCTATTGGACACCTCCAAAGCTAGGCAATAGTAGAGAAAAAAGTAACAATATGAGATTATGTACTTGAATTTGCCATGTGACTAACGTTTTGAATCAAAATTATACTTTTATTAGGGCATGTATATTTCGTTGTAAAATGCAGGAAATATGTACCTAAAATAAAATAGTTTCTACCACTAATAGTTCCCAAAAGCCCCATATCATGGAAGCGTCATAGTGCCTCATTATATCTTGCACCTAGAAAAAAGACGGCATATACTGTACATGTAGTGGTCATAGCACAAAAAATTATTGAGTGGTACCATTATCAAGTAAAGATGTTGACGTTTCTAAGCAATTAATTATGAGCAATTAACCTATGCATGAGAAAAGTGCCAGGAGACACTTTATGAATCATTCCCTTCACTTCTCTTCCCACGTCCCTCCTTACATATCAACCCTAATTTCTCACTATACAGTACACTGTCCTGCATTTTGCTCAAGGGTGTATTCTGTCTATCCTTATGTATCTAAAGCCCTCTTATGTCTAAAACATTTCTCACTGGCTGCCCCATACCTCTGAAATGCCCTTCCCCTCAATATCCAACTACCATCCTCTCTATCCACCTTTAAGACCCATCTTAAGACACACCTACAGTATTTAACAAAGCAAATGGGTAGCTCTGTAGCTGATACTATACACATACAGTGGCGGCAGAGTTTATTCTAACTCGGCTGCCACCGCAAAGTGCGGGCAGATGCGGCTTACTTTTTTTTTTCCGGCGTGCCGCACGTCAGCCGGGCGCCGATGACATGCGCCTGGCGTCCTGAGGATGCCAGGCATCCCCGAAGACGCCAGGCATCCCGAAGACGCCAGGCATCCCCGAAGGAGGCTGCAGGTAAGGGGGTATTTTATTTTGGGGAGCGGAGCGTGGAGCGGGCCGGAACAGCAAGGGGGTCGCGAGGGAAAAGGAAGGGGGAGGGGAAGATGCGGCTAGGGTGGGCTGGCACACGGCCACGTTCGGCGCCAGCCCGTAATGACGCGTGGGGCAAGATGGGTAAAAGTTAGAATAGGATGTGCCGCAGCAGTACATTGATCTTTGCCCCTTGCAGATGCACTTACCAGAACACCCTCCTACTGTTCTTCAAACACACCACTTAGATTGTAAGCTCTTCTGGGATTGGTCTCTTTTTTTCTAATGTTACTTTTATGTCTCAAGAGCTTATTCCCATTATGTGTTATATTATTATGTGTTGTATTAAGGCACATGTACTGTATTACTGCTGGGAAGCGCTATGTATATAGATAGCACTATATGAATAAAGATGTACATACATTCATGCCTCAAATTCAATTTGTAATTCTTAACTTGGTGAGGAAATTCAGACTACATTTGTACTGAATGTATATTTGCATTAATATGGATCCAGAAGAAGTCAAATAAAATATCATAGTGTAACATTAATCAACTGTATTTCACAAGGGAGAAACATTCCTTCCTGTTTCCACTAAATGCATCAATATTCTATTTATATCATAACTTGTTCAGCATATCCCTGTAAATCTTGCCTTTCTTAAAGGATGGAAAAAAGAAAAAAATGAAACGGCGCTTGTACTTCCAAGATTTTATACAGTACATAAATGCAAGCGACTTGAACTCCTTACTGCTGCTGTGTAGGAGCCCTCCAAGCTTCTCAAGGTATCACAAGAAGGCAATCTCCAGAGATATGAAAAAAGAACACAAAGTGCACCGGAGGTAAGTATAAAATTATATGGATAATGATAAAAAGTATGTAGACACTTTCAATTGGGTAATGTGTGGTGAGCAAGTCACTCCTCGCTACTTGTCAGGCCAGCTAGAAGTACAGGGTAGAGCGACGTTGAGCAACTCCACATCCCGCACACTGGGGTGGATCTTGTGCTGTGGGTGCAAATCTTCCAGCACTACCTGTTGGGTTCGCTATGGGAACTTCGACGTGGTAGGCTCTCACGTGTCTGAAGGAGCTACGTGGAACACCAGACAGGAACATCTGTGGTGTAACGTGACCACAATGGAGTCATGAAGCACAAAACCATGTGAAACACACGTGCGGGATGCGGAGTTGCTCAGCATCGCACTACCCTGGATGTCTAGCTGTCCCGGCAAGTAGTGAGCAGTGAAGTAAAAAAAATAAAATCGCCTCACTAAAGTATAGCAAGACAGAATTAGAAAACAAAATGCAGGAATCTCTTAAATTGACTGGAAAAAAAAATACTGAAAGACAACAAGGAGAGTCAGGAAAAAGGGAGCAGAGACAAAATATCAGGATACGTAACATTCCTGAATCTGTCAAAACAGACAACCTCCACACATATCTGAATAGACTATTCACGGAAATTGATCCAGCACCAGAAGAAAGGGACCTAAAGATGAATAAAGCGCACAGGGCCCTAGTCCTGAGATTTCAGTTCCTGAAAAGGAGACTATATGTTATCAGACTATGGGCTCTATGCAGTAAGCGCCGAAAAAGTGCAATCGCCAAGGGTACCTTATCGGCATGATTGTGGCGATTTTCCCTCTCCGTATGCAATAAGTGCCGAATCCCTTCCGAATCAAGCCGAAAACAATTGCTCCCACTCTGTCGATGATTTGCCGATCACACACAGGTGTATCGGCGTGCATGGCGGGGTGCTGTTAGGTTCGCCAATTAAACTTCTTGCTGAATCTGCCGAAGCAAGCATGTTTTGGATTGAGCGGCCCATTTAAAGGCAGCGTGTATTTTTATTCATTCTCTGTGTTGTTGGGAGTGAGAGAGAGAGAGAGGGAGACACAGAGCTGGGCGATTTACATATTTCATATTGACTGAGAGAGTTGTTGTGTATTGTGAGAGGTTTGTCCTGTGTTGTTTTGTTTACATCTTCGTCTTGTTTAAATTTGTAAGTGTTCAGTGCGATTGGCTTTAAATTTATTTTCTGTTCTTTGTGAGTGCTAGAGGTATGGCCACAAGGCGTGGGAAGAGTGATGCTGGTGTGAGTGGTAGTGGTAGTCGTGCGAGTACATGTCTGAGTGAACGTAGGGTTCAGGGGAGTGCTGTTGCTGCGAGTGCGAATGGTGTTGCTGGGAGTGCAAGTGGTGTTGCTGTGAGTGCGAGTGGTGTAGCTGTGAGTGCGACTGCTGCTGGTGGCTCTGTTGCTGGTGCTGCTGGGGTGTCTGGTGGTGGGGTGGTTGCTGCTGGGCCGCTTTTGGAGTCTCTTCCATTGAAAGAAGGAGAGTCCAGTCAGCAGCAGCCAAGCTCTGGCCCTGCATGTATTCGGAAGAAACATCTGGAGCGCCCACGTAATCCTCGGTTCAATAAACAGGAAAACACAGTTCTTGTCACAGGGATTCTGGAGCACTATGACTGTCTGTATGGACATTTACTAGGTAAGTCTATCTTTGCATTCATTCTTCAAAGACATGTTATCCTAGGTCATGTGAAGTGTCTTAATATCAAAATATTATTCGATAATATCTATCAATTCAACTTAATTGTTACACACATATTCCTTCATGCTTTAGAACGACCATAACAATCAGTCGTACAATTTGGGCAAAGTTCATACAATATTCATGCAAGCTTCCTTACATTTGTATGTTTACATGTAAATGCTCATGTGGTACACATATTACACCCAAACCAGCATGTTTGGTATCTCTTGAACAGGTAGCAGTTTAGGAAACTGATAGGTTTTATAATAATAATTAACGTCATATATGTTGTATGTATTTCAAGGGCAGACAAGTTCAGCATCAAAAAAAGAAATGTGGAATCAAATAACATTGGCTGTGTCTGCGTGTGGGAATCATGTCAGGGACCGGAAGAATTGTCGGAAGAGATTCGATGATATCAGGGCAAACTTAAAGAAAAAAATACAAGCACAACGGATGAATGCTTCTGGCACTGGAGGTGGGCCGCCAGCACAAGCTCTAATCTTAACACAATTGGAGGAGCAGACGCGGGAAAAATTTCTTCCCGTCGTCGTGGAGGGTTTGCCCGGGGACAGAGATATCGGAATTTATTCTGCTCCATTGCCACCAGGTGACAAATGTTACTGTACTAGGCGTGTCGTAGGTTACAGTTCTTATCTATATTTCCACTGCTACTTATACTTTCTTCCCAATATAAGCATACCTACATATATATCTGTATATATGTCTCTCTCTCTATATCTATATATCTATCTATCTATATAGATTTATATCTAGTTGTCCTACAAAAAGTAACAATGAATATATATGGTGGCAAAAGGTGGCACTGAGTGCTCATTTGCATGTTATTTCCCAGAATCCATTGCTGCAGTGGAAGCGCTGTATGCTGGCCGATGATGGGGAACGACAGGGTTGCAGACCTGTCTAAGACATGCCAATGAGCATACAGTAATATGTACAGTTGCTGTATATAAATATATATACATAATTTAGTGATAATCTATGTAACACCTATAAACAGGACATTACTGCCTCATCAACTCTTGCATGGAAGGTAGTGCATTCAAAGGCGAACATACATAATTTGCACTAACACATTTCGTTATGTTTAATTAAACGTCCTTTTTTGCTTCATGTAATATACAGAGATCATAATTAGGAACATGTAGCATATGTTATTTAATTGTGTTCATATGTAGCTCACTTCAGATTCTTATTTCGCTTATGTACCAGTGTGTTAAACCAGCTGCAATTAATATGTCATCACAGCATAGAGGAGAACACAGGGGGTGGGTTGGGCACCCAGCCGGATCACAGGGTCATGTTACGGTCTATTCTTTTGGTATGCCTTCCAGATGCTAGAAACTAATAAAAGGTCAGGGTGCTGTCACGTCTTGGGGGAGGGACTACAGTTGTTAGAAGCTGACAAGGTGAACAGAAGTTCATCACATTCATTTGAAATGGTAATTCTATGAAAACTTTCACCCACCAGGCCACTATATATGAAAACGTACGTTACTCATTCGTTCACTCAAATGTTCTTTGAACCTTATAGAAACGGCACATTATCACACCAGTAGCATCTGTGAGCGACACACTGCATGTGTTGATGAGTGTCAGCCACATTGAGCGCTACACCTGCTTCTATTAATTGTTCACACATATCCCTAAAAAAATTCATTCACATTTCCACAATTACGTACTGAATTATAAGCAGAGTCAACTTTTCTGTCATGGTAGTGATGTACATTATTATTTTTATATTGCTACACAGGATATGCAGTGTATGTCCAATAGAAAACTTAATTTTACAACGCATTCCTGCATGAACATTGTATGTTGTATGGTATTTACAAAAAAAGTGCCAAGTAGGCTCACATGTACATTGATGTTAAAACGGATAATGTACAGCTTGCCAGAAACATCTTTTAATTTCATTAAGTGATGCTGATATGTAGGCATAAATACTCCAACTACACAAACTCTATGTTAATTATGTACACATGTCAATAAAAATCTTATGTTATTCTTCTATATAGTTGCTCCTGAAGCTCATGTGTCACCTCACACTGAACAAGTCTCATCACCTGGCTCATCCAGCTCATCATCAAGGCTGGAAGATGAGTGTATGAGGTGCAGGACATCTAATGTGTACATTTCTAGATGTTATGTTCCCATGCTAAATAAATGCCTTTCACATGTAATTAACTTCACATCAGTTATTGTCACAGAAAATGTAGTTTGTAATGACAACATGTATTGTGTGTGATGTAAACTATCAGCTAGGAGTTGTGAGGTTACAACAACCTTTCATTCATTCTTCTTTCACACTGAGTCGAAACATAATTGTTACTTCAAGCTACATTTTAATTTGACACAACAGAAAACTTATGGAAACATGTTGTGTTACACTGTGAGAACAACTCTCATTATATTGACAAACAACAGAAAGTTCCATGGCAGTTCATAATGTCTTCATTTATTTGTAGAAGCTGATGTTGCCAATGAAGGACAAATTCAATCAAGTGACCATGAAGATGTTCCCACTCGACGAGTAACACAGCATTCAAGTCCTCCTGCTCGTGACACCTACTCAGCTATTGCAGCTTCTGAAGAAAGAATCTTGTTTGAAGAAAATCGTCGCCATTCAGAAATGATGTCAGTGCTTGAAAGGATGATATCACAGCAGGAAAGGACAATATCACAAATGTCACAACTAGAAAGAGTCATCATCCAAGTTCCTAAAGAAATACAAAATGTAAACAGGACATTACAAGCAATAGTTGTTAATCTAAGCCAAGCTAATCAGTTGAGAATTACTGCAAGAGAACAACAATTCCACTTTACCCCATCTGAGGATGGATCTTTACATGCTGCAAGTTTTTCTCCCGAGTCATCAGTTCTTCATTCCCCAGTTCTGGATGATACCGGTACAGTAGGTGCTAGTTCTGTTCAGGTCCCTGTCAAAAACTGAAGGAAAATCCGTTATTTCCTTCCCCAGGCTTCAGAACCGAGAAAAGCCTTTCCTCTGCCAAGAAAACTGAAGCCTTGTGACTGGATACACCATCTGCACCGTTTGCAGCAGACTTCCCAGGAAGCTTTCACGCCCTGCCACTGTTATCTTCGATTTTTGATGAACTTTCAGGCCTGGTAGACGAACGAAATGAAACGTAACGCAAGCCAGGTTTCAAATCCTTTGTCTCAATTTATTACTCATAGGATAATGACTTTTATACAGAAAAAAGAAGATATTGGTTAGAGGCGTAACATAGGCGTAACATAGGAGTAACATAGGTGTGTCTTGGGCGTAGCTTTGATTAGAGGCGTGATTTAGGGGCAGGACATATTAGTGGCAAGATTTTTGGGACGTCTTTCCCAATACAAGCAATGTCTGAATACATAGCTTATTCATTGTCTGTTATCAAAAGAGATCTTGAATCTTTAGCAACTAATTATACTATTTTGCTTCTTGCAGAGAACCATTCTATTATATTCTAACTAGAACAGTATGAGACTGTTCATACAAAAAGTATCTTTGCAATATCCTGGGCAGGAAGAAAGGAAATGCAATTTAGCAGAAACTGAGTGCATTTATGAATTATATATCAACAAAAGGCTGACTACAGAATCTTGACTAGTTATAACCAGACAAACTGGAAGCTTAACATGAGTGCAGATTGTGGCCTGACATACTGGTCCTAACAACATCCAACCGCTTACATCTGTTCAAAATCAGGAACGGATACCTACAAATGAGACACGAAAAAGAAAGTTAGGCCAACAATTACTACTAACCAGCTTTTGGAACAAGATTAAAACACCAAAACAGGAAACGGCTCCACTATCAGTCGTGCAATGTGTACCAACTGGTTCACAACTGCCACAACCCACACCCAGTACCCCTGAAGTGTCACTGCACACACCCACTGCCCCTGAAGTGTCACTGCACACACCCTTTGCCCCTGAAGTGTCACTGCACACAACCACTGCCCCTGAAGTGTCACTGCACACACCCACTGCCCCTGAAGTGTCATTGGCCACACCCACTGCCCCTGAAGTGTCACTGCCCACACCCAGTGCCACTGAACTGCCACAGGCCAGTACAAGTCATACAGTTAAGGCCAACGTAGTTGGCAAAGGGAAAAGGCTAACACAACAGCCAACAAGCAGGCCTGTGACTCGCTCTCAAAAGGATAAACAAAAATAAATTATCTAATTCACTAAATCTGTAGTTGGCCTGGTGGTGTTTACTGCAGAATATTTAATGAATCCTGTATGTATGATCAAGTCCAAATGCTTCAAAACATTCAAGTATGTCCTTGTACACATGAAGGTTTAGAAATGTTCACTGTCTGAATTAAGGCATAATTTAGAACATATATTTATGTATTAATCATCAGTTGATTAATGGTACAACATTACACAGTTGCCATGTTTATAGAAGCTGACATTCACTTAGCTGTTAAACATTTTATGTCTGTGGGTTTGTTTGGTAATATAGATAGTCATTGCATGCTAATATTATTGACATCAAACTTTAAGTAACTTTCTATATAACAGCATACATCTTAAAGTTGTGTTTTCTGGTGTCTTAACTCTGTAACACATTACTTACCTTCAGCTTCTTTCATACTTCATAATGTTGGCATGTCATCATGTATGAGATGTGGTTAGAATTATAGATCGGTTAGTGTGTATTAATATATCTGTAGTCTATATGGATATATGTACACACAGTGTGTGTGTGAGTATATATATATATATATATATAAAACAACATTACCATTCTCTCGTCCGGTAAAGAAAGACTGCACTCGGTTCAGTAATCATGAAAAACTGTATTGGGCATCTGAATAAAAAAGATAAGTCACCCAATCTGACGTTTCGGTCCTGGAATAGGATCTTTCTCAAGGCACCCCCAGGACCGAAACATCGGATTGGGTATATATATAACCATAATACTGAGTTAAGTTATGGTGAGTAAAAAAAGTGACAAAAACCCTCCACAGGAAAGCAAATATGCATTTGCATGTCATTTCCCAGAATCCCTTGCTGCAGTGGAAGTGCTGTATGCTGGGTGATAATGGGGAAAGGCGGGGTTGCAGACCTGCCTAAGACATGCAGATGAGCACACAGCTATATTTGCATATTTGCTTTCCTGTGGAGGGTTTTTGTCACTTTTTTTACTCACCATAACTTAACTCAGTATTATGGTTTAGCCTATCCTATAGCCTCTCTTGCATTCCCAGTAAAATCAACCCCATCAAGGTCGAAACAGCTGTCTGTGGGTGGTTTTCTAGGTATGCACCTTAACCCTGGCTGTGCTCAAAGCTGTGACCATGCAGCAAGCTTAAGCCTATAGGGAACCATGTAAAAATGGTTATTGAGGCAAAAAGTGACACTGTGTGCTCATTTGCATGTCATTTCCCAGAATCCCTTGCTGCAGTGGAAGTGCTGTATGCTGGATGATAATGGGGAAAGGTGGGGTTGCAGACCTGCCTAAGACATGCAGATGAGCACACAGCTATATTTGCATATATATATATACATATATATCTATACACATATATACAGTGTTCGACAAATCACCCAAAAATCTACTCGCCACCTAGAGAGGGGGAGAGAGAGAGGGGGAGAGGGAGGAAGAGAGAGGAAGAGAGAGGAAGAGAGAGAGAGAGGGAGAGAGAGGAAGAGAGGGAGAGAGGGAGAGAGAGGAAGAGAGGGAGGAAGAGAGGGTGAGGGGGAGAGAGAGGAGGGAGAGAGAGGGAGAGAATGGAAGAGAGAGAGGGAGAGAGGAAGAGAGGAAGAGAGGGAGAGAGAGGGAGAGAGAGGGAGAGAGAGGGAGAGAGAGGAAGAGAGAAAGAGACAGGGAGAGAGAGAGGAGAGAGAGAAAAGAGAGAGGAGAGAGAGGAGAGAGAGGAAGAGAGAAAGAGAGAGGGAGAGAGAGAGGAGAGAGAAAAAGAGAGGGAGGGAGAGAGAGAGGAAGAGAGAGGAATATATATATATATATATACAGTATACACACAAAAGCTAATGCTGGGTGCTCACAAGCAGAGAACCATATCCACAAAATTAGTAATATATACATTCTACGATTGCCTGATGATTTTCTAAGATTAAATAATTTTTCATTTTGAGTGCGCTGCAGACCTTATCTTTATATATGTATGCAAATGAGCATACAGTAATATTTCCATTTGCTATATATCTATGTAGCCAGGTACCGCTGGGCTACTAATTCGCTGGCCCTTCCAGCACCCGAAGTCCCAGTAAAGAGAGGGCAGTGTTGGAAGTAAATCATGCAGTGCATGGTTATGTTATTGTATAGGAGGCTGACTTACAAGCCACTCTCCTGGGTAGGAGGAGGTTTTCCTCTAAAGGTTAGAGCAAGTGTTTCTGGGAGTTAGTTCTGTGCTGACCTGCCTGCGTGGAGGAAGCACCAGTAGAGCCTCTCCTGGATAGGAGTGGGCCGACGCCTTACCCTGTTAAAGGGTATGGTGTGCTGATGAGTGGTACTTAGGGTCTCAAGCCCTGGGTACTGCCTTCAGGGGAATGGAGAATGATAATGTTGCTGTACCAAATAAAGTTCCAGTTATACCATCCTTGATGTGGTCTTTGAAAAGAGTTGCCTGTAAGGACCATCCTGGCTGCCCCAGGATCCTCATGGGATGGAGGTGCTGCACTGACTATGAACAACCAGCTGAAAGCCTGACCTGATGTCTCCCCACCACATCGTGGAGCCCTCAGGCCTTCTGTAATACCAACAGGTATGCACCGGCACCAGAACACACTAGGTAGCGACATGATCTCCCTTAGGAGGGGAAAGGTGCTACATGTGGTGGCGCTGCTGAGATACCATCAGAACAGGCTTTTTCAGCTAGAAACTGGGATCTAATCTCAGAGGGCCCATTGGTGTAGTGTCCAAAGGGGACTATGGGATCTTGAGGACCAGACTCCCAATTGAATGGAGCTACAACATGGACTCCTCCTCATCAAACTACTTCTTCTCATGTGCAGTGTCCCACGGGGCTCTATAGGACCTTAAGGGCCGAACACCCCACCAAAAGGAGCTGCAGTGTGTATAGCCTCTATGTACTAAGAAGTGGTGCAGGGGTGGTGTCCCAGGGGGCTCTATGGGACCTGAAGGGCCATACCCACACCAAAAGGAACCGCAGCTTGCGCCGTGCAACCTTATTCCAAAATATGTACTGTATGTTGTGCGGGTAGTGTCCGAGGAGAAGCTCTTAACCTTCAAGAAGTCAGAACTTCCGTTTGAGGAGCTGCAACAATACTATAGCAGTCCCCGCCAAAGGGAGCCACAATCTGTTCTCTTACACTGTGTTATATAATTCACGTGTGTGTGGTGTCTCAAGGGGGCTTTATGGGATCTTAAGGACTGGATCTCCCGTGAAAGAGAGCTTCCACATGTGAAATGGCAGTTCCCGTGGAAAACGGGAGATCGCATGGTGACTTGTGCAACAAGTTGCAAGAAATCTACCTGCAAATATGTGGGCTTGGCGCGATGCCTAGCCTCTCTCTCTTTGCAGAGTTATCTAGATTTGGTGCGAAAGCCAAGCATCACCCTGTTCTCTGATGCTATACTAAAGAATCAGTGGAGGGAGGAGTTGAAGGCGTGCCTAACTTTTGCCGTGCAGTGGATGTGGGGAGTCAGCCACAGACGCACACAATTGACTTACTGCTTGTCAACGATGGGGAGAACTCTCTCCACTTGGTCTGCCCGTTGTGAAATCGGGTGCTACTGTCTGGTCTCACTGACCTCATCCAAGTGTTGGTGGACATGTCTGCACAGGCATCTAAAGACTACCGACCAGACTATCTGACTCTGGTCAGTGAGTTGGCCAGCCTCGATCGCTCATATGGTGTCGGCGCAAGTAGCACGAACCCTGGATCGGGCTCTCAGGGAGCCATAGGAACCGATGGCAGTGTCCTCTCCAGTCCTGCAGAGTGGGAAATAAGATCAGCGGGCTTACCAGAGTCCACACCAGCTGGTGTGCGACATTGTGGGTCCCTTCCTGCTCTCCATCTGGTTTCTGCTCCATTCTATGCATTAGAGGAGCCGAGCCGTTGTCTGGACAGGCACAGTTCAGTGATGTGCGCCACGCCACGGATGCTCGACTCTGCCACGAAGGTAACCACTGCTGTCGAAACCGCGAATCACCGGAAGTAGGGTGAGGTTGCACACATCAGTGAAGTGTCGGACGAGGCCTCCGCTGCCCCAGAAGTAAAGGCCTCTTCATCCATCTCGACATAAATCAGGGGGTGTTGATTCGGGAAGCCAACCACCGCTGGTCCGTTGTTCTTGGAGGAATGCCTCAGCTACTGTTGCGGTGCGAAGACATCTATGAAGCCCAAGACTGAGCCATGGTCTACATGGTACCGCCGCTGAATGCCAAGATGAGGTGATCAGCGCGGAGGGATCTCCGCTAGTGGTTCTGGCCGATACGACTTCCCCTCCAAATCCTGAGATTTCGCCAACGCTGCCAAGGAAGGTGGATTCCAACGACACGTCTGGACGGATGGATTCTGCAAACGCCTCTGTGGCTCCGGTGAGTGCCTCTATGGAGAATTTTTTCTTGCTGCAGTGCAGGGCGCGGAAGCAGGAGCACGATGAGAAGGTTAGGCCCTCTGCCATCTGTCGAATGGGGAGTTTTGCCAAGCCTTCAGTTGCTACTGTTTTAGCTCCAGGGCGGGGACAGTTAAAGGCCCTAATACAGACAACCTATCCGGTTGCCAACAAAGTGGGGATGCAAGACACTATATGTCCAGCGGAATGAGACTTTGAGGTGCTGGACTCGCCCTTTTCTGCCCGTTATGCCCAATCGCCCCGTTCTGACAGTTCCCCCATCCCTGAATTCGGTCCCCGAGGCTCCGACTATGGGGACAAATGCCTGTCTAAATGTCAAATGTGATGTCTAAAATATCAGATGGGATGGACACATTGCCCTGGTGTGATCGATTATATAGAGTTGCATTTGCAATGGACCCAGTACGTGCATGAGAGAGGTTCCCAGACAGATCACTGGTGGGAGGAAGGCAGGTTCAATCCTGAGCAAGAGGCTGAAATTATGAGGGAGCATTGTGCCAAAATGGGGGCAGGCCTTTTCTCTTCTCCATGGGGAGAGTAGCCGGTGAGTGAGTCTGTGGGAGGGACCCATATAGTGGGTATTGCCAGGTCAAGCATATGGGCATAATTTGACCAAAAGCAGCTGCGCTGATAGGGTCCAGAAATTTAGACAGGAAGGCTATGACTATGCCTACCTTCCAGAATCATTGATGCGGTCAGCAGAGATCTACCGGGATGAGTGGGTGCGCACTGCTATACTGGATTGAAAGTAAAAGGGGGCAGCAGCCTGCATTTCAGGGAAGACAGGGCCCGCTTTCTAATTAAAGTGTGGCAGGTAGGCCGCAACATCCACTTCGACCGGGTGGAGTATATTGGGGAGTCTGGATGCAAGCGCTGCTATTCGGTCACGGTACCGGATAGTGAAGGGAACCTTGTGCACAATGTATACACTAGAACAATGGCCACCAGGGGTCACTAAAGCCCTATAGAGTTGCACTCAGAAGTCTAGATATCAGGAGATTTTAATATCTATATACATAATATACATATATATATAGTCCCAAGGTGGATATATTGTATCCACCTATTAGTATGGGGGGAGTACTGATCAGATGACGGTAGCAGTCATGTGTGATTAAAATAAAATAATACAAATTTATTGGTAACCTCAATAACAACGAAAGACGTGAGCTAATATATACAGTGCAAGGCTAAAATCCCCAATGGAGAGACGGCAGAGAGTATAGACCAGTAGATATAAATCTATCTACTAGGTTAAAATATCCTTATACAGAGGGAACATAGGACATATAACCAAAAAATAAATATATATAGTAAGTGGATCAGGTTATATTTAATTATATGTACTACATATGAGACATCCTAAAGCCAATAATACTGCATGTTTAGAGATCATTTATTTTCCCTGGGTATTAGTAATGTGTCTCGTTTTGTCTTTCTACTTTTGTTGATAGATTTCCCCACCAAATCTTCACTATGGGCCTCATGCACAAAGCGCCGAAAAGCGTTTTATCGTCACAAAAAGCCTTTGCGATTCAGTAAGCGCCGATAAGTGGCCAAAATCGGCATTTTTTCTTCCCGATAAAAAATTATCGGCGTCCGGCTGCCGTTAAGCCACTTTTCGGCACCTTTCGACACTTTTTGAAATCGCCTGTATTCTAGTAGCCCCGATCATGTTATCGGTGCTTATCGGTGCTGATCGGCACTCTCGAAAAGATTTTTTTTCGCCAATTCGTCCCACCAACTAAAAGTTGGTGGGTTGGTGGGGAGAAGGATCGGCAAGGTTGGGGACGGCACTCAGAAAAAATAGTTCATCTCAACATCTATTGAGTCAATGGAGCGGAGACTTATAACTTTATAGGATTGTTTACGTGGTATTGCTCCAAATAAAACTGTACTTGCCATTACAGTGTCGATGTTATTCACTTCATCGTGTCACCGCTTACGTTCATTATTGGCAGAACATCTTACTTGTGAATGTTATTATGTTTTGAGTGTCACATGACTGTTTATGTTATGCTGGGTCAAGGGAAAGTCCTATAGTAAACTCTTAAAGGAACAGTTCACATCATCTGAAACATGTTAGTGAACTGTCCTTGTTTTGATTTTATGGTGTGAAACATTTGACACATAGCACCGATCATGCGTTTATTCATGTTGGTATACATTATATAATGTTTTCAATGGTTAACGCATGATCCAACTAAGATATAGCTGTTATTCGTAATGTTTAGATGTTGTTTGTGACATTCCTCTTTTTCTGACGTCAGAAATTGCACAATCAATAACATTGCATGTTTACATTTTACATATTGCAGTGTAATCATTTCATGTTAAGTGCTACCCAGATCTATAATACGACATAATTGTACGAATATTTTAACATAATCAATTGCAAATCTCCAGATGCCTTTTAATGATGCATATGCACATTATAATTAGTTCATCTGAACATGTGTCAATACCATGCAATCTTGTACATTTTGCAACGTTGTTTGCAAACGTTTATGTCATGGTTGTATCCAAATGTGATTACTGAGTGTTGCGTTAATAAGTGGTATATGCATTTGACATTCCATAACGACTTTGTATAAATTATTAGTAGAAAGCTTAGCGTCACATCATACTCAAATATCATCATTGCCTGATGAACACACACAATTAATCCGTATTATTTGTACTGAATACACTTTGGGAGTTCACAAGTGCTATATGTTTATTTGACAGTTTGCACGTAATTAAGTCACGTGACATCATCACATAGATATTTAAAGGAGGGCAATTACCTGCGCATTGACAGCTACAGACCAGAAGATGCTACGATTGTTCATGAGAAGGCGGAGAATTCTATTGGAGGAGAGGATAGCAGAGGGGCAGGATGTCCGAGGGCCAGGAGAGGACAGGGACAGGGACAGGGGAGCAGAAAGGGAGAGGGAGAGGACAAGGAGACGAGAGGAGAAGAGAGAGGAGAGAAGTGGTGCCTCGTCCACGTGTGTACAGGGAGTGTACGATTTTAGATGGGATGAGTGAGGAGGAGATCATCAGTCGTTATCGTTTGAGTTCAGCAGCAATATTATCTCTTTATGAAGAGATACGCGTAGATTTAGAGAGTGTAACAGCCAGAGGTCGTACAGTCCCTGGGCTTGTTAAAATGCTGTGCTCATTACATTATCTTGCTTCCGCGTTATTCCAGACAACTGTGGGCATAGTGGGCGGGGTCTCGCACTCGTCATTCTCGCGGGCCTTTACCCACTTTCTATGTGCACTGAATAGACGCGATAGGAATTATATTAATTTTCCTACAGAGCAGACAGAGTGGCTGGAAGTGAGAAATGGCTTTTATATCATAGCCAGGATACCATGTGTGATGGGTGCAATAGATTGCACCCATGTTGCTTTGATCCCGCCTAGTCAGAGTGAGCATGCTTACCGCAATCGTAAGCACTACCATTCCCTGAATGTACAGGTGGTATGCGATGCCACGATGAAGATTATGCATGTGGTAGCCAGATTCCCTGGTTCCAGCCACAATTCCTCTATCCTGAGAAACTCATCAGTTTTCCATGCTTTTGAACAAGGCTATTTTGGAGCTGGTTGGCTGGTGGGTGAGTACATATTATGAAGTGTTAACAAACCACAATTGTGTATTTGTTAAATGTTGTATGAAATAATGTTTACACATTGTGTAATGTTTGTGCACGATGGATTATAGGTGACTCAGGATATGGAATTAGGCCTTGGCTTTTGACACCGGTGCCTAACCCGCAATCTGAAGCAGAGGACCGGTATAATGTAGCCCACATATCTACATGATCGGTCATTGAGCAGAGATTTGGCCTGCTCAAAACAAGATTCAGGTGCTTAGATCGAACTGGTGGGGCACTTCAATATAAGCATGAGAAAGTGTCTGATATAGTTATTGCTTGCTGCATTTTGCACAATCTGGCACTCCGCCATAATATGGAAAGCGATATACGTCAGGGCTTGGAAGAGGAGCATCCCGTCAATGTAGCAGCTGACAGTGAGCAAACTGCCTGTGGTGTGGAGACACGTCGTAATGTGATCAACACATATTTTACATGTAAGCAACTACCTATATGTTCCCAGTACTACATATATGTATTCATTCATGTTTCTGACAAATACATGTGTCCAAATATCATTTACATAGGAAACGGATGCATCTCGTACTCCCACCTTTCTCTTCTCTGCTGTGTGGATAATTACATGTGGCACCGGTATGTCATTCATCAACAGGTTGGATAAAAATTGTTACCACTAAACAGTTGTGTGTTTACCTGAGGGAATAATGTCGAGCAAATCTATATTGTCTGTCACATGTTTTGTGGTTTATGAATTAAATACCTTTAAAAAATGTTGGTACACAACAGTTACTGCTATCTTTTTATATACAAATGTTCACTTGGAGTGTCACATGTGTGTGACAATGATGTGTAGCATATTGTGTATTTGAGATAACATTGTTCAGATATCTTGTGGTTTTTTATATCACATAGTAAAGTATAACATTTTGTTTTTAATAAGCTGAATTAACGTGATTAAAATAATTTATTTTGTTATTCTCAATTTTATTTTTCAGTCATATGACTCCAATGACTGCTCATGTAATTTATGACACTAAACATTACAATACTCAAGGTGTAAAATCTTACACTTATCTTGACCTAAGTGAATGTCATATTACATTTAAATGCAAGTTTTGGCCTAATGTCTTTTCACTAACCAACTGATTAATAATTGTTTATAATATGTTATCAAACATGCCTTAAATAATTCAGTGAATGAGCATTTGTAAACATTCATATGTGTACAAGGACATACTTGAATGTTTGCAACCATCTCTACATGATCATACATTCACTATACATGGAAGAGTATGCATTAAACACCACAACATCACAAAATAGTTTATTGAAGGTTGTTATTTATTTGGGTTTTGACTTTTGAGAGCGAGTCACAGGCCTGCTTGTTGGCTGTTGTGATCGCCTTCTTTTTTAATAGGCTGCAATGCTTCGCGTGTCCGCCAGATGGCAGAAATTCATGAATTGTAATGCGCCGAATCAGTAATGTGTCGGCTTGCAGGTGTTTCGTTTAAAAAAGATACTGTACCACAGTGTGCTATTGTAACTTGTCCTTGGCCTTGAGACTGAAGGAAGAGTTGCAAAAATTTATCAATTTAGGCTTTTCATATTAAAGAAAGACAAAGACCAGTTTCAGTTTCTGTTACACTATTCTCCAGAGACCCACCATGAGTGTTCAAGTGCAGCCCGCTTTCCAAAAACCCGACAGAAGTTACGCGTATTTGATATGGGCCGCGATTAATGCAACAGATGATAAGATGGCAACAGTTGCTCAAATTTATCAGTATTTTATCGAAAACTATGACTTTTACAAATGTTCACCAACTCCTCATATGTGGAAGCGTGCAGTAAGGAAAAGGTTATGTAGTGATCCCTGTTTTCACCGTATTGAGCCCCAATTTGTTGGAGGGTATTGGTGTGTGTCACCGGATTTTTCCCGTATCTATGATCATGGAGGCGGCAAAAGGCGAAGGGTCATGTTAAAACCAACTAAGAAGCGACAGTCGCTGCCAAGCAATGCACCAGCACCAGCACCGGCTTCCAATGACGGTCCCACTGTCAGTGACAACCCTGAGCCTGTGTCGGATTTCGCGTGCAGTTTTGATGAAGCTTGCATGTACCTAAGCGATTTCCAGCCTCACCTGCTGACTACAGGTGGACTAGTCCCGCTGCAAACTATCGACGTGGATGATGAAGAAAGCTGGACTGGCAGTGGACCGGCGCCGGTGCCAGCTGAATGGAAAATTCTATGGTGAGTACTGTATTGTTGCCGTATTATTTTGGTGGGGCTGGCTGGGTACTTCTTTAGGGGGCTGAACATTACTGTACATTAAAACTTTTCTTTTTGTTTTTCCTCAGAAAAGAAAATGGCTAATGGGGGGATTTCGATGGATAATATTGTACTGTACACTGATGTTTTCCGGCCGTACAGTATACTGTGTAATAAACCTGAATAAATAAAACTATGCATTTATTCTACATGTTCAGTATCGTTTCATTATGTGTCTTCTACAGTATACTGTACAGTGGTATACAGTGCCTAACATCTATGGGCAAAAAGAATTTTATTTCTAGGTGCCCTAGAACAGAAGTTCCCACACCAATTGCCCGTGAACTTGACCGAGGCCCTAAGTAGTTCCCACGCCAATTGCACGAATATAATGTAAAATAATCCGTTCTGTGGGTCTGAGCGGGTTGAAATTCGCCTGGTCCTCATGCGGGAGGACCCTTCCCATAGTGGCAAAATATCAGCCTTGCACAAACCCCGGAACCGGAGATACCAAAAGACAGTTTAAAAGCACATTACCAAAGTGGCTTTTTTTCTGCCATACAAGTCAATGGCAGAAACCTGAACTTTAACATTACCCTGACTCCGTTCTGTTGCCACGAGAGGGTCGCAATTTGCCATGCAATCCTGCCGCAACTAGGACTACATGGTGACCGAAACTGAGCCCTCTAGGTTGAACAGAAACGGAGTTGTGGGTTCCAGGTTTCTGCTCATTCTGACTTAGCCGGTTCAAAGCTTTCTCCGCCATTACGCTCAATGGTAGGACCCTCCTCGCCGGCGTGACCCTTTCTCGCCGCCATTACTGCTCGGACCCTGTTGGGGTCAAGTGAGGGGGTTCCTAACATCTAGGGGCAAAATGAATTTTATTTCTAGGTGCCCTAGAACAGAAGTTCCCACGCCAATTGACCTAGTTCCCACGCCAATTGCGCGCTCATTGCTCTTTTTTTACAATGTTGCCGATCTTGCGGCTTTGCGGTCAGGCAGTAAAAAAACAGTGCAGTAAGCCTCTACATTTGTTGCACTGTCAAAGGAGAAAATGGAAACAATGTAAGGCAAATCAACATGTTCTTTTATTGGTGGTCAGTACAAAAAAATGTATTTACAAATACTGTACAATGTTGAAACATTTAAAGTGCACAGCAATTCTAACCATCAACACACAATAATACATACTGCAGCCTTTATTAAATTCTTCTGCCACAAAACATTTGTAAAACATGGAGATACCTGAAAAATGGACGTTTATACTGTGTGAATATTAATTTATAATACAGTATACAGTATATGCAGTATATATATATATATATATATATATATATATATATATATATATA